>JASSUY010033106.1:61532-109745 GCA_032466535.1 Forpus xanthops
TACCCCTTGTCGTCTCACTACAGTCCCTCATGAGGAGTCCCTCCCCAGCATCCCTACAGGCCCCCTTCAGATACCGGGAGGCTGCTATGAGGTCTCCACACAACCTTCTCTTCTCCAGGCTCAACAGCCCCAACTCTCTCCTATCTTTGTAGGGGAGGTGCTCCAGTCCCCCGATCATCCTTGTGGCCCTCCTCTGCACTTGTTCCAACAGTTCCATGTCCTTTTTTATGTTGAGGACACCAGAACTGCACACAGTATTCCAAGTGAGGTCTCATGAGAGTAGAGTAGAGGGGCAGGATCACCTCCCTCATTCTGCTGGTCACACCCCTTTTGATGCAGCTCTACTTACTTGCTTAGAGGGAAGTTTTCACTCCTCTAAGCAAGGGTGCTTTTGGTCTCATATCACAGCTTGTGTCCCATTTGAAGGTGCAAGGATGTTGCTGCTTCTCTGTTTACATCCTGTCCTGGATGAAAAGGGAAGAAGCAGCAGGATAACTACTGTTCAGTGCTTTTTTCCACCAGCTCTGGCTATAGCTGAGCTTACCCTGGGAACTGTGAGTTCTGGCAACTGTTCAACACTCTTGATGGTATTCTGGACAGAGCTTTAGCTGAGCTGTGTGCAACTCTGACTTGAGCACTGGCCAGGCAAGTGGTAATTTTCAGTCACTACTTTTGTACAGAACTGGGGTATTTAAAATGTTCCTATTCCTGGAGGTTATTGCAAGTCTGTGCTAAAAATTTTGAAGATGAAGAACATAAATTTTATTTCTAAACCTATTTTTATGTGCCTACAGAAAGGACACTCAGAAAAAACAAATTTCAAACTCAAATAAATAAATAAATAAATCCTCTATTAACAATGTACCTTAGAACCAGGTTCTCCAATACCTCTTTCTCCAGGCACTCCAGTCTCTCCTGGCAAACCTTGTTCACCCTGAAGTAGAAATTAGTTTTTAACAGCATTATAACAGAAAAATATAAAAGCATATAAAGCTTATATTTAAAGAAAGATTAGTCTTTAAATTCTTGAAGATTTTTGTCTTTAGTATGATGTGTTGAACAGTTGGGCACAAATACTGGGAATCTGTAGCATGATTTGAGCTGTCACCAAAAAGCTGTTGGTGGAAATGATTAATGCTGTAAATCTCTAATTATATGTCTTTTCCTGTCAAAGTAGTTGGTATCTTAGGAGCATATCTGACATCCACAGACAATACAGCCTTCTCTTTCTTTTTACCAGTGGTAAAATATACCCCTGTACAATCACTTTAAATGTAAAAGGTGATCACTGATGTTGCAAAATACTTTACCTAGCAGGAACCCTTGATGCTTGGGCATCTAGTTCCTTTATACTAAGCTTTAATAGCCTTCAGTTATTCAAAACTTTTGTCACCTCTTCCAGAAAATTACTTTACATCTTCAGTCCAAATACTTCAAGGGTGACATCTTTTATTAACAATTCTGTATTTCATGAATCAGTCAAGGCTAAATTATTCTGACAGTTTTCTTAACTGTTAGATGCAGTAAATTCACAAAGTCAGGTCTGACAACAGGCAGCAGAAGTAACAAGGTAGGCAGCAGATCTGTAAGGTATGTATATTATCTTTCTGGAATGGAAACAGTACAGTGAGGGTAAAAGATGACATTGAAATTTTGGTGGTGTTCTTGCAAAGTGCAACTACTTTTTGGAATTGACTCATTACATCTGCATCTGATATGATTAAACTGCAAATTCAAGGCAGACAACCCTTTCTATGGATATGTATGGGACAAAGTGCAGTTCACTATCTGATATGTAATACCTCAAAGGTTCTTTGGTGAATCAGGCCAAAACCTATGGTGAATCAGGCCAAAACCTAACTAGATAGCTATCGCACCATTTTATCAAGACTTTTCAGTGGAGTAGGATCTGCTGTACAGTCTGATAAAGTAAAAATAAAATAATTTCCTGCAACTATGTCAATACTTAGATTGGTGTTCAGCACTTTAACAAGGAAAAGAATAGAGGCAGAGCATTCCTTAATCAGGAAATAGTAAAACCAGCACAGCATCTTTTTAGTTAAGAAAACTCCCTAACCTTTGGTCCAGGTAGTCCCTGTCCTGGTAGCCCTCTGGAGCCGGGTGGTCCTTTTGGGCCCTCCATTCCCTGAAAAGATTAGTTAATTATTAAAAAGAAAATATTATCTGTTATTATATATTTAATGTGGGGTGAGGGGCAAGTGAAAACTCCACCTTCTCTCCTTGAATTCCAATTCCAGGTAATCCAACTGGCCCAGGTAAACCTGGAGGACCAAATTCACCCTGGCAAACAAAATAAAATTGCCTAGTTGTATAAAGATACAGAAACAATCTGGGACAGCTCTTATGTCAGTATATGCTGATTTAAATTCCCTTTAATCAGTGCAGTTGGGGATCTGACCTTTTGTCTTTCATATGATGTATGCATTTATTCCTGGCTGGTTCAGTGGCAAAAAACTGCTGGTCTCTTTATCCCTTTCTAAACCTTAACTTTCTCACAGAATCAGATGCTTTTTGTAACATTTTCTATTTTAATATGAGGAGATGTTAAAATAGGTTGTGAGATTTTATTGGGCATAAATCTCTCTACAAAACACCTTATTATCCAAGCCCTATTGTAGGGACCTTGCCTCATTACACCTTTCGTTGTAAATATCAGCCCTGTATTATGTAGATTTACTGGCACTTTGTTAACATCCTGGTTTATTTACTGCTCACCTTTTCACCTTTTATGCTGATGCCTGGAGGTCCACGAGGGCCTTTTGGTCCATCAAAACCACGGTCTCCCTGCATGAAAAAACAATATGCTGTTTACTGTAGAAACATACATCTGTTTTCTCTGAAGTAACTAGAGACACTCTTTGCTCTGTCATTATGAAAAGCAAAATAAGAATCAGAAAATAGCTTCTGAATTAGTTTTTCAGGATACCAAAGAGGTCATCTTTTCAAATGAGCTTGAAACCAGTGATGAAAGAGCTAAACAAGCTTTTTTTTTTTTTTTTATCTTTCTGCCTACCTCAACTGCTTAAGGTCCTGTTCTGCTTTTCTTCAAATCAATGGCAAAACCACAACTAATTTAAATAAGCAGGGTTGAGTAATGACACTAACACAAACCTGAATTCTGCTTATTTGTCTAATGAGTTAATCTCATTAAAGTGTGGCAATGAGGATCTGGTTCTCACTAAGAATTTTGTGAAGATAAAGACCAGGTCAAACTGTATTGTTGTCTATTTCCAAATGTCATTGTCTTGCTAAATGTTTATTTACAAAAACAGTACTCTTGGGGAATATGTCAGCTACTAAAAAGGACATAAATACTGTGCTTTCTTGTACTTCTGCTAATAAAACATGTAAAGACAGATGTTAGCTTGTGTAAATTGTCACAGAATCACCCAAGACAATGAAGTGATGTCCCAGACAGCTCTCATCTCTCCCTAGTGACAGATTCCACCATTTTAACTTTGACTGAAATATGTTATGTGGATTTCTGTTTCGAATAACATTCTTTACTTCTGATGCCCTAGAACACCTGCCTTCATTTTCCTTTTTACTGAACTGTGAGCTTGCAGTAAAAATGTTCAGAAGAAAGCAACTGTAAAATTTACTTTAGATTAATAAATCACCTGTTTAAAATGTGTTTAAAACAAAGAGATGGCATACTTGGCCACTGTAAATAAGACCAGATATACACATAGGCTCTGCTGATACATGCTCAATAACAGATTAGATTTGGCAGTAAAAAGTAGTACATTTTAATGGAATCAAGTGTTCCAGTAATGCTGGCAGAATTCCAATTTGATTATTTTATTCTGCCTATCTATCTCAGTTGCTCAATACTTGTGGTTAGATTATGCAGTCTTCTGTACTTGTTCCCGCTGTGCATCGTGTTGCTGTTTATTAGCTGTAGTGTTTCTTCCCATATGAATTTGTATTTCAGTGGCAATGGAGTGATCACTAAATGCATTTTCTTCAAATAATTTTTTTGTTTGTTTTTATGCATGAGATCAGCTAAGCAAATACAAACCATCAACAATGAGGTTAGATAATTTATATGATCATAAAATATCTACTGGATGTTTGAAGATTCTGTGTTGCTAGCTGACCCCAGTTTGTGCTAAGCAAAAATACTAAGATTTTTTGTAAAGAGACAGTTGGGGCCTGCATCTGTAAAACAATTTTTTATTGTTTTCCTGACAAAAATTGCCTTGGTGCGTGCATACATATGAATGAAGCAGGTACTTATTTAGCTGATGTACAAGCGGTGTCACTTTGTTACTATAACCAAAGGTCAAAGTAACAACTTAGCCTGGGAGTTGGTTTTCAGCTGTCAGCAAAAGGGGTTGGCATTGAGTCCATCCGTGCAGGTGCAACTACTACTGTCATTACTTCCGCTGGATCCGAAAGTTAGTAACAGCAGCTTTCTTTTCACACAAACTGAATTTAGACTTTTGCTAAAATTCGTAAGTCTGTGGCTGAGGTATTTCAGAAGTTTAGAAGCCTGTCTTCAGTGACAGCAAAGATCTCTAAGGATTTAGAAAATATCATCAATAAACCCCTAAATTTTTTCATTTGTACAATATTTTATTTGAAGTCATTTGCTGGAGGCTGTTTTAAACTTATAGCTGGAACCCTTTTCAGGCTCAGATCCCACAAATCAAGCATCAGGGTTTACAGGCCCCAAAGGCTAGCTGTGTCTGAAAGTCCTGTTTGGACCAACTGAATTCTATGAAAATATATTGGGTTAATTGATGCCAAATTTTAATATTAAGTTAGAAGCTACTTCCTCAGATTCCTGCGTTTTCTATGGACTTGTTTCGGCATGTACTCATGTAATGGTGCTGTTCTGGTCTTAAAACTCCAACTGCTGTACCTTTGCTCCTGGAAGCCCTTCTCCTGGTGAACCTCTTTCTCCTTGAATGCCTTGTGGTCCTTGAGGCCCCTGTTAATGTATGTTTAAAATGGCTTAGAATATGTATTAATGACTCAAATCAAAAACAGCATGTTCTATGTCATCGTCAGTTTCAAGTATGTCTTTAAATTTTAATGTAGTTATAACTTGTTAAAAATAATACAGTAATATGATATTCACAGTGAATAAATGATGAGTATTCTGGCCTGCAGCAATAACAAAGCAGACAGTTTTACTTTTCTAGTTACTTATGAATCACAGGTTATGTAGCTGAAGTTCCTATTGCTTATACTTTCTGAATCTTCACTCCCTAAACTTTAGTTTGTTTCACAAATTGTTACCAATCCTCATTAACATTACCATTACAACCATGAGAGAGAGGGAGAACCAGATTAAAGACCACAGACAGCAGTACTGAAGAAGATGTAGCTGTAGAGATATCTGACTATAATTAGTGAAGGGAATAGTAACATGACTATCTCTTTTTGAAAGCAGACATGATAGGAGCACAAGGAGCAAGTAAGGCAACTAAACCCTTTCACAAAATGAAAGTCCAAAGCCTGTGCATATTTAGCCTGCTTCACAGTGTGTTCCCACATCTTTGTTTTTGCCTCTGGTTTATTCCTTGAGATTACACACACACCCCATAGAATGCCAGTAGATTTGGCTGTGCATAAATATGCTTCTGTTTCTTTGGCAGAGAGCTCCAGAATTACGCCCGATTCTTTGTTTATATTGCATTCAGTCATAAAAATAAAACTCCTCTGAAGCACATGCACTTTAAAGTGAATTTAAAGAACCCACCTTTAGTATATTTTAAAAATCAGACTCTTATTATACCAGTACAGCTGTTGTGGCTAATAAAGATGCACACCACAGACACCTTTTACTCCACAAAGTGGCTCTTTCCTCTATGTTGTTACTGAAGAGACTTGACAAGCATTGCTGCCTCACTTTGATTGTTACCACTGGCCTTATTAGTAATGCTCTGTTCTGTGAGCTCTTCAATGAGAACTCCATCCTCTCCAGAGGTGTATTTTCAATCAGGCATGAGATCAGTAAGTTCAGTTGCCAAACTGTCTTTCTCTTTTTCCTGGGAGCCCCTCTTTTGAAATTATTATTATCTTTCCTTTTCTTATGAAAAAACTGCACAAAACTTCCCTTGTGGTCGCACTAGAGGTCTTTCAACCAAAGATGAGTTTGAGTCGGCTGAATTGTAAATAGCTCTGTAAAAGATGCTGTCTGATACTTTGGAAAAAAGCAACCTTAAAATTGGTGTAATTGTTTTCTGAATTACCTCAAAGAGGTTGAGTTTAAAGCCACCAGGAGGAGGAAGGGAAGGAAAAGAAGGAAGAGACTTCAGGGCCAAAACTACTATAGAGTCTGAAAGTATATATATTTTTTAATTTTTCTCACTGTTATTTCTATAAAGGCAGTATTGGTCAAATTGTTACCTGTGACCACCTATGCAATCTGAATATCTTTAAGAAGGTTGTTTAGGTTTGACGGTTTCTAATGTTATAGTGATTGAAATGGAGTCTCTCCCTCAAAGCCATGCTGATGTTAATGTTCTAATGATACGAAAGGCAGTCAACCTTGAAGTTACCACATGCAGGTTTGAATCTATTTGGAACAGATTTATTTAAATATGTATGTAGTTTTGCATAAGATGGTATTTTTCTTAGGTGTTTCAGAGATTAAGGTAATTAGAAAAGTTAAGGAACTGGAAACATTCCCAGTTTATTGAGGGAAATGAAAGTCAGACAATGTAGAACATATGGGAGTGAGAACTAGTGGAAGAAAGAAAAAAGATGGTGTTTAACACATGTATATACTTTTTAACAGAGAAGCACTAAGAATTTTTCCTTTCTGTCCCGTTTCCCTTACACCGAATGAAAAATAGACATACCATAAGTCCTGGCTCACCAGCTCCGGGTGGGCCAACAGGGCCTGGTCTTCCTGTCAAACCGGTGTCACCCTTCAAAAAAAGATGTGTTTTGAAAATGCCTGACTTAGGTATTTTTATGTGCATAGCATATAAAAATTCATCAAGCATTCTGTGCTTGAAATAATTGATGTAGGGGAATACAGGAATGGCAGAGAAAATCTGTGTCCTCACAGCTACAAGGCCCAACAGACGCTGAACTGGTGCAGTTTCACAGCATTAGGATACAGCCTCAATTCTGCATTGAAAGAAGCCAATGTTGAATCTAAATGGCTAATTATTCCCGTCATATTCCTAGTACATAATGTATCACTTACTGTCCTTTTCCAAGGAGTTAGTATTTTTATCATAGTGCTTTTTTTCCTTATGCCAGTCATCCAAACCAATAAGCCTGTTTTTCACAGGATAATTTTTGTGTAAGACTAGGAATGCATTTTACTCGGGTATATGCTGCTTGGCTTAGTTATGCCAAGTGTAAGAACTACCATAAAAAGTCCTTTGAAGTATGTACTTAAAGTGTACTTTCCACCTTCCTCCCCCTGAGCAGTTTTGATCAGCATACAAAATAACTTCCCAGAACCCAAAACCAGCATTTGGAGGCTCAAATTTTTCTCATCACCTGCAGGTATAGTCTCTCAGCTGTCTTGGTTTTCATTCTTACCTTACAATATATGTAATGTAGAAGATATGAGATGCTTTTACCTTTGGACCTGGCAGTCCTATTCCAGTCTCTCCAGGCAAGCCAGGTGGCCCAGGGAGACCTCTTTCACCCTTTTCAGAGAATGAAAAAATAAACAGCTCTGTTTATAACATTTATGTTTAACATTTCCATGTCTACGAAAATCAGTTTAACTCAGATTGTAAGTTCATTTTTTTGTGTATCCTGACTTTCAATATATACTCTTTTGTATTCTACAAGGTTCTAAGAAAGGTCTTCTTATGATTTGCTAGAAATGTCACATTAAACTGCACGAAGGATATGGGGTATAAATATAAAAGTATTATTGTTGTGAGGTTATATTAGTACTATTAATAACTTTTAACATTAAGAAAGGAGAAATAATGCAGTTCTCGCCTTTGATCCTTGCAGACCTTCAGGCCCTTGGTCTCCAGATTGTCCTTGTGGACCCTATTAAAACAGGAGAGATTTAATGAGATTTTTTCAAGCTTTTAGAATATGGCAGCTTGAAAAACAATTTCTAATTTGCTATAGTCTGCATGAAACTATGAGTTACAAATATTTCAAAACTGAAGCTTTCCTTTCTGACGCATGTATAGACTCAGTTACTCAGCTTACTTGGAGCTGGGTCTGGTAACTAGGGGGAGAGAATTTGTCTCTCCCTTTATCTGAATGCAATTAAAGGTAATCTATAGTCAAGATTTGCTGAAATATCCTAATGCTTGGGCCTTTAGACCAGGAGAATTGGGATGAAAAAATGCTAGTGTTTCCATGTACTTCTGTGAGATACAGAAATAGTTAAGACACTGAATGGGAAAAGGATGATTTTGGTTTTTATGGAACTGTATTTGCTGTGGTGTTTGAGAATGAATGAATTGTAAGGATGATTTATTTGTCTAAACTGCTTTTCCAAATTCTGCTTAATTTTGCTGCTTAAGAAGATTAATTTTGGATGCCTTGAATTTAGTGACTCAAAGATTCTATGATGGTTGTGGTATGATACTATTTCATAGCTTTGAATCCCAGGAAACCAGGTACTGTTTGTTTTATAGTTTCCTTTATTTTTTTTACCTGTAGCCCTCTTGTTCCTCTGGGGCCTACTGGACCTTCTGGACCCTGAAAGGCAAGTGGAGAAAGGGATACATTTATGTACATTTCCATTTGGTCAAAACCACTTTTAGAGAACTTTTTACTGAAGTATCTTACTTAGATATCTTTACATTAAAGTAAAAAGTAAAATCAAGAGAAGCTCAGCAGCCAGAAAGTTTTAAATAAATAGTTTAAAAATTTACTGTGGTAATCAGAATGCAGTGTAAGAATAAACAGAGTTAATTATCAAGGACCAGTAACACAGGATTAAACATATTTGTTTCATTTAAAATATTCACAGCAATTACACAACAAATCTTGAAGACTGGTGCTAGAAACCTTACTTCATCTTCATCTCTATTTCCTTTGCTTACTACTTGAAGTCTTCTGCCTCTGTTAAAGTCAAAGACAGTTTTAGAATTGTTATACACTGGCTTAGGTTTGGGCCCTAAAAGGAATAATATGAAAATACAGAAGGAGCTGAGAAAGTTACTGCAAATGGTATCCTTGCTTACTTCACTTTTCTTAAACTGTCAGATGTTAATTTCCCTCAGCCTTTGATTTAATATTTGTCTTAAATGTATCATCATCATTGTCACTGAGGAAACTGTTTTTTCTGTGTTTTAATTGTTTCCTGAAGGCATAACAACCTTTTGGCTACTTACTCTGTCTCCTTTTATCCCTGGGATTCCACATTCACCTCTTTCACCCTGGAAAGGAACAGGAATATTTATGAGGTATACTGAGCATTATCATCCTTATTCTTTGGGTGCTTTAGTTGGGCACCTAAATGATCTTCTATTCATAACATATTACAGCATTTGTGCAGTAAATTAACTTTGGAAGGAACATATCTTTAATTAGAGCTTGTGCAGCAGCTGATAAGATGATGTTATTGTTCATTACTGGTATTTATAACAAATACAGCACTATAAATAACAATAACAACAAATGTCTGTGTGTAAGCAGAAGTTCTGACTAAGAGTAGTACCTTCTCTCCTTTATATCCAGATTTCCCCTGAGAAAATAAAAAAAAAGCAAAGCAGGTTGTGAGGAAATATAACCCAAATGTAAGCATGTGAGTCTTTGCACTACTAACATTCTACTTTCCAGAAGCATTTCACATACTGAAGATGATCTCTGATAAATATAGCACTATGACTCTAAATACTGCAGCTACTGGTCATGATAGATGCTGTTTTATGTGTGAATAATCTTAGGGATTATGATCATGTAAAAACAGATCAACTAGAGTTAATATTTCTTTCTTAGTGAGGAGCATGCTAAAATAAGAAAGCAAGAAAGAAGTCACTAATTAAAAAGGATGTAGTGAATAGATAAAAAAATATAAAGTAGAGTGATTCATATGTGAATGAATTCAGAGATAAGCTGTAAGAGGCTGTTCCTACAGTTACTTCCTTATATACATTTTGTTCAATTTCTTCATTGCTATGACACACTGGATTTATTTGCCAAATGAAAAAGTTCAACTGACCCAAAAAGGTGTAGGCAGAGTGTCTATTTCTGTAATGTTCTTAGATTATCATATCAGAGCTTTTTACACTTTTTAGGAGGGGCTATGCATTATTAGAGAGCATTTTCTAGATCACTCTTATAAGAAGGAATTACTTCTTTTCTTTAAGCAGTGATAATGTTTTAATTTCTAGTGTTAATGAATCATTAGCTGGCAAACCAGAACTGAATTCTAATTTTTTTTAAAAAAGGTGTTTTGCTTTGAAGGAACACTAACTGCTCATGGGAGAAGGTAAAAAATCTTTTCTTACCTCTATTCCATCTCGTCCTGGAATTCCATTGAGACCTGGCTCCCCCTATGAATAATCCAACATCAAGATCAGTGAAATCAGTATAAGATAGTGTTGTCCTGATTAACTGAGTAGACAGTGCAATACAGGCAGCATACCAGCTCCCTCTTCTTGCCGTTTGATGATTTTATACATTAGATATAAGCTTTTAATATGTAAAGAATCTCAGTCTCTACTATAGCGAAAGGGTGTAGGTGAAGTTTTAAACACTCACAGCACTATTAGGATAGTCTTTTTATACTAATGAAGTACCAACTCTTTCTCCTAAACCTGAAAAGTCACATCACCTTTGTTCCTTTCAGGCCTGGCGCTCCATCATCACCAGTGCGACCCTTTTTACCCTGAAAGCAATGAAATAAAATGAACAAAATTCTGATATGTTAGTCAACTAATTTTGGTTTACAATATATACACTTTTTGTATATTTAGGATATTTGCTTCAGTCTCTTGCTCTCACTCTTGTGAGACAGCTTTTTGAGAGCTTCTCAGATATTAATGTTTGATTTGGGGCTAATTAGATCAACCTGGTCAGGTTGTCTCATTGTAAATAACAAGTGAATTACTGTTTCAAACAGGAAAGTTGCTCCTTCCTGCCTTTTGAACTGCTGTGGCTAAAAGGAGAGCCTCAGCACATCACATAGTTCTTTTCAGGAGTGTCTGATGACATTCACAGGTCTCTCTGAGTTTCCTATTAGTGTGACACTTCCATGCAATGTAACTAGCATTGAACATTCAACTTCTGTTGTCTCAAGATTTGGGTTCAAACAATTTCCTAAAAGAAGAATCCAATAATCAGATAAATCTTGATTTACAATGTTTGTCAGTTATTTGAGAAATGGCAGATACTTACAGCAGGGCCAGGAAGGCCTCTTTCCCCCTTCTCACATGTACATGTGGCAGCCTGGGGACACTTTCAATGAAAATAGTCCAAATAAGAACATTTTAATAGAAGAGATAGAAAATACATGAACATTGCTTTTAAGTTACTGTATGTAATGACATGGTTATATTTACGTATTTTACAGAAATCTTTTAACTGTCAGTTTACCACTCATGAGGTATGTGGTTTCCTACACTATATCCAAAAATTTGTATCATTCCTAGTCCTGAAATTTCAGTCAACGTGGTAATGGCTTTATAACCAAATTATTCACAAGGTCAGTTTATTGGTGTGCTGTGTCTATGACTATAGATTTGGTTTGATTACTAGTCATTGTAGAGATTGCGAAGACAATGGGGTAAAAGAACATCTTGTATCCTTGTTCTACTTCACTATATTAGGATAGATCACAGTTTAGCTCTAGCTTGATCTATAACCAAAACATGTTAGGGTTGTATACTTTTATCTAGTTAATGCAATTCATTGTAACAGTTTATAATTGTTCTTTTTCTCCTGCCGTCTCTACTCTCCTGTGTCACAGACATCATTATGGTATGTAGAATCTTTTAGAGACTTTAAAACCATTGCAGAATTTAGAATTATTACAGAAGCTGAGGTAATTTTTGGAGGAGGAATAAGGAATGCTGTTTCTAAATTTGTTTTAATATTTATTAAACTTTCACTAGACATCTAGAAGTGAAGGATTTAAATATCATTCTTACCTGAATATTGTAATTAGCAACAATTTGTTTTCCAATGATAACACTGAATATCTTGCTACTTCAGCATTTTTTTGACAAAAATCAACATGCCAGTGGAAATGAACGAAAAATAAAATGCTTTAAATTTTGCAAACACTCAGAATATTTACCAGTTTCCTTGAGCTGCTCATCAGAACGGTCTTTGGCTGAGATAACTGTACCTGAAGTAGAACTAACATCTTTAAAAGGAAAGTTAACACCAACTTTAGTCCCCCAAGATGGCAGCCAGATCTACCAGTGGCTGCAGGCAGGGTGACACAGTGTGGACAAACTGGAAAAGTGCAATGGTTGAGCTTTGTTCGAGTTCCTTCCTTTTTTAAAACTCTATCAGGAGCAGCATTAAGGGCCAGACACACACACCACCTTCAGCTCTGTGTCATGTTTTCTTATCCACTGAGCCTGCTGGATGATGTGCAAAGGCGCATCAGCAAATTCTTGCTAACCTGAATGCTCACTCGTTTTCAACTTTGAAAATTGGGAAGGAAAGTAAATGACATTCGGATAGCAAATCGAAGCTGTGTCCTGCTAACTCAAAAGCATGTTTTACTTGAAGGCAATCCAGATTGAGTATTTCACCAACTTCCTGAACTATCAGTTTTCCTGAATTATGTTTCCGTATAATTGTTAATGTCTGTATTAAGCAGTAGTTCTGTACAGGAAAAAAGCCCAAACAAAACAACTTACCTCTTCCTCAGAGAGAACTTTCTGTAAAGACAGATATTCAAAACATTAGAAACTTAAAGTCATAATCCAGCTCTACAGGAAGGCCACTGAAAGACTGTAAAATAAATTGCTTCAGCAACTAGTTAAAGTATGCAATTAGCATATTAATTAACATTAAGTTTTGATTTCTGATAAACATTCTAGCAATCTCTCCATCCCAAAAATTAATTAAAATCATTAAATTCCTAATATGGATTGTTGACTGCACAAATCACTAACTACCCTTGTTTGGCCATTGTCGTTTGCTAACAGTACAATGGTAAGCAGACCTAAGCCAACATAGTATCTGTAGCAGTTATATAGGAACCCAGAAACTACATTGTTTCCAAAGTCCTGAATAGCAGCAGCTCTCTAGTTGTGAATGATACACACTCTACACTTGGGAAAATCAGAAGCTCTTCTAAGCATACTACCAGGCAAACACACAAAACGAGAACAGTCAGGAACACCTTAGAAAAGATTTGGCTGTAACAGTGATCATATAAAGTTATCATCATTGAATTAGCTGTTACTTTTTAGATCTCTACAGCTGAAACACCCACATGGAATGCATTCTTCCCACTTTATACAACTGATGTAGTTTCTTGAGGGGACATAAGTGTGTTGATGACCAGCAAGACAATGCAAATATCTTAAAATCACGTGTATACACATACATGTATGCCAAAGCCGTTATTTAAATCAGACAACATCCATATTCTCAAAAGCAGGAACTTGTGATGGCCTGTTTGGAATGGGTAAAATAAAGGGTGTTTAGGCACTCAAGAGGTGGTTGATGTCATACAGAAAGCAATGGTTGTACCAGAGAAGAAGGGAAGGATGATATGCAGGGAAACCAATGTGACAGTCTGCAGAGTGGCAAACTGCTCCAGTGAAGGATAAACAGGAAGGCCAGCTTGTACACATGCTCAAGACCTGTACCAGCCTGTATGACACTTAGGTGTCAGTTTCACTGCAGAAGTATCCAGATACAGGAGTCTCCTGGTATTTCATATATCTCTGTGCATGCCCAGATAAGGATTTCAACTGCAGCTTGTGTCACCAGATCTATAGGCTAGAAGATGACTGTATTCTCTGCACTTGACAGGGAGTATTTTATATAAATTAAGTTTGTATGCAGAAAAGAGGCACCCAAGCAAAACTTCAAGCTCAATTTAAACATTTCCTCTTGATTATGTGGTAGGTTTTCCATGGAAATTTAAAGATAATCTATCACCAAGTTCAGATTTTATCTAAATTGACATTTCTCTATTAAGGGCTACAAATTTATTTTCACTTCTGTGAGAGCTGCAATTTTTGGTACAAAAGGCAATGTCACATTTCTACTTGCTACAGAAGAAAGCACTGGGATGTCAAAAATTGATGTAGATTTTTGTTTATATTTAGAATCATAGAATAGTTAGAGTTGGAAAGGACCTTAAGATCATCTAGTTCCAACCCCCCTGCTATGGGCAGGGACACCTCCCACTAAACCATGTCACCCAAGGCTATGTCCTACCCAGCCTTGAACACTGCCAGTGATGGAGCATTCACATTTGTTAAGAAAGGGGGTTTAAAATACCTTTATTGGGAGAAAAACCAGAAATACAAATAAGTTCACAACAAGTCTTTTGAAATCTAACCTGGTTTTCAACTTCAAATATTTTGGCTGGCAAAATCTGAATGCTGGGGACAGAAAAAAAAACCCTGTACTTTGGCACAGTGGTCTTGTTAACAGGGGGGCCACTTTAACATGTAAAAGGTACAGGTTTCTTCAATAGCACAAGCATTCCAAAAGATTGGAAATCAGACCATATACTTATGTTCCCATAACTATTTCAAATTCTTTCTCATACATACCATTTCTTTGACAACATTCTCCACAGTTTCTTTCTCCTGAAGGTTGAAAACAAATCTGGATGCTGGGACACTGGCCAGAAGCCGGAGCTTGGCAGCATTGCTGATCTCCTCAGCCACTCTGGTCATTCCCATTGTGAAAAATACAATTCCTTGGTGTTTAGCATCAGCTATAGCTGCAAAAATATCTGGGTTTCTCGGATGGTCCACTCCATCAGTGAACAGCACAGCTACTTTAACACTACCTGGAGTCCCTTCAGTCATGTAGAGTTGTGTGAGGTTAGTTATAGCATAAGTTGTGTAGGTGCCATGACCTATGTAGGTAATGGGAGCAAGGTGGGATTTGAATACTTCAGGACCTTTCCAGTCACGGAAAGTTTGCTCTATGAAAACAGTGCTGCTGTACTGTAGTAAAGCCATCCTCCAGCTAAGGGCACGTCCAGAACTAAGCTGCAGATTTTTCATTCTGTCTACTGTTTCCAGTACAAATTTTTTCTGCTGTTCATGATTATAATCCTTAGCACTTTCAGAGCTGTCAAGTAAAAAAGAGATTTCCAAAATGCAGTCTTCATCTAGAATAAAGAGGGGAGGTAGGTGAGTGGAGTGATTTCACACTAAACCCCATTCTACCCCTACCCTTACATGCATTTCAGGCTTCAAAATTGTGAGTGAAGCTATTTTAAACACCTGTCATCACAAATGTGAGACCCTCATGAAGACAGAGCATATAGAGGCTGAGGAATTTGCTCCAGAACAGATGTCCCAGGGAATAAGAAACTGAAGGTGAGGTTATGTCATGTAGTATAAAAAGAGGAGCATTGTAGTGGTTTCATATATTCATTATGTCCTCTTGCCTGATATTTCACTGAATATCCTACCAGGATGAGAACTGGGAAGGTGGAAGTCATCTACAGGAAAATAAGTTTTACTGAATAAGACACTGAAATTTAATCTGACTGAGCTAGATTTTTGTCCCTGATACTGACACAGTGACATAGAAATTTTCAAAAGTAGGATCTCAGAATTCAATTTTCTAAGCTCCTGACATTACTTCTGTAGGTATAGAGTTATATGGGCTATTGACAGTAACAGGCTATCAGCTATACCACAGTAAACCCCCAAAGTAATTGCCTTTTCTGAAATACACAAAAAGGGAGGAGAAAGATGGGAGTAGAAAGATGAAAGTGAAAAAATAAGGCATGTGAAAATGCAGGATGAGTTGAGTTTGGCTGATTATAAGCAATATCTTAAAGGGCAAGTTATCTACACAGTCCAGAATCCAAATAAATGAGGTGTGGGGGAGGGGGAAGGGGAGAGTGAAGGGGAAGGGGTAGGAGAGGAATGAACCAACCCACACTGTTTTAAAATGTTTTAATATTCACCTTGTTCACTTGGGCTGGGATATTTTTCTACAGTATTTGACAGAATGTGTTCAGGTTTTGTTCTTCTCAATCCATATCTTTTTTCTTCCCTGAGATTTTCTGCTAAAAACTCATGGTATTCAAGTATGCATAAAAGCCACCAGAATCTGAAGAAGATCATTTGTTTGGTTTGTTTCCTAAACAACACAAATAATAATCAGAAGTGCAGCAGTAAGAGGGGCATAAAGCATTATTTCATTTTGCTTTCATTTTGCTGCTAAGCAACCTTTCTTCAACAGGTTGCTTAGCAGGCTGTATTTTAAAATACAGTCCCTAACACTCAGCTGATTTTATTTTCTTTTGGTAAGATCTTTTTCAAAATACGTAATAAATACTAAGCAAAGACATACTGGAGTGATTTTCAAGCATTCTGCATATAGTTCTAGCACATGACAAACTGAAGACAGACATTTTGCAAACACACTTCAGTTCTGTCTCACTGCCTGGTAGCTGGTTGGTTGTACAACCAGCCCTTCTCGGAATCCTTAACCTTGACTATACCCATGTGGATGCAGTGTGAATCCCAAGTGTAATTCACAGGGATGGTTCTATTTTACGTCTGCTTTTCCCGGAGCTGGCATGGAGCGAAGGAGATACAGAAGCAGACACAAGTTTTCCCCTGCTCTCTTTACTTAACAGAGTGTCATGCATATGTCTTGCTATCACAGTCTCTCTGTCCTCAGCAGTCCTACAGAAATTGCTGACCAGAGAGTACCTGCTGTGCAGCCCTGGGGATATGTGGGCTCCACAGCTACCTTCAAGGTAGGCTCCCTTCTGCAGGCACAGGAGATGTTTGTCCTGACCTCACAGACACACTAAGAGCAGCTCACAGGCTGCTCAGTGACTGACAAGTCAGTCCAGCCCCACTAAGTTTTCATGGTCAGTACCCTGCAAGCTCTCCCCAGGAAAGCACAACACATAGCAAAAGGGCAACTAAGTGACAAGAATGAACCTGCCAGAAGTGAATATCTCATAGAAGTCCCTAACACAGCCGTATCTGCAAAGTTTCTCGGCTTGTACTAGTTTAGGGCAGGAATTCTGGCTCCCACAGACACTGAGATGACAGAGGGTTCCTACCTTGATGTTCAGAAGCAGAAGGCTCTGAGGCTATGCAGGATGCTGCCCTGGGCTTCCTGGCAGCTGTGTTGTCCCTGTACAGAATGCTCTGTGAGGAAAGCAGGGAGAAGTTGGGCTCCAAGCTCCTGTGAGAATCGGTATCATGTGTCAGGAGGGGCCAGCAGACAGAGGCACAGAGAAAGGGGAAGAAGAGCAGTCCTGGCTCCCCCTTCTCAGCTCCCACCCACTCCTCTCTTCCTCCCCAGGCTATGCACATGCATCCAAGGTTTAGTCCTCCACAGCCATTTCAACACAGAAATCCTTATCCGTACTTGCATATGTATGGAAGAGGACTGTTCTCACCCCAATGGACTTCCCTACACACCAGCTCAGTTGTAGTCACTCTTTTCTTTGATCACTACCACACATCTTTCACCCCTGTATTTGTGTACATCTGTCCTGCTTTAGCATGGTAGCTTTTGGTACTAGGCATCATGCTTTCAATATCATCATAGCAGTGCATGTCTGTAGGATCTCTTTTAGATCTAAAGTAATCACCTTATAATGAGGGATTCCCACTACTGCTGGAGTACAAATATATTTACTATCTCATGGACTGGGCCAACTGAAATGTCATTTGCTGTTGAGATTGCCCAGTGTAAGGAGGTTGAAAAAACAACTGAGCAGTCTGAAAGCTGTACAGTTTCTCCAGGCTTATCTGTCACACTAATTCTTTCAAAGCCTGAAACAGCTAGAGAACAAGGACTGGCACACAGTATGCTGCCTTCAAAATCTAAACTAGGTGGCTATGGATCCAGAAGGCTGTACCTTTTACCAGCATTTGCAGTCTGTCACCTAATTCTTCAAATATCCTTGGAAAGCTTTTACATTACAAATGAACATCTAAACAAGTTGCTCTTCTCCGCAAAAATGCATACCTACATACTTTTTTTGGTTTGTTTACTGCAGACCCATCATTTTCCAACTATATGCACACTTAGAAGCCCCAATGCTAACTGCTGTCTGCCTTTCCATCTTAAGTGTCCATCTGTTCAGTACACTTATGACAGTCACAGCCAAGGAGGCAGAGGCGACTGTGGGGAAAAGATGCCACTTCAGCTCCAAATTAAATAGGTAGGAGGGACTAGTAGGACAATGCAGGTGGATTCTGAAGCCATTTGCTATGGTTGTTTTCTATTTTCCATTTTTGCTAGATATAATTAGTGCTATATTGGTGAACTGGGACGGCTGAAGTGCAAATCTGTGTATTGTATGGCTGCTCATCCTTACCTAAGGTGAAACTAGTTCAGATACAACTATTTGTGTTACAGTTACAACTAAGAAAGAATCTTCTTTCAAGGTTGGGAAGAATTGATGCTTATTTCTCTTCAGCCGCTTTTATTTTTCTATGCTTACACCAACATATTTAGATTTCTATTATAGCAAGGAATGAAAAGGCAATTTTTTGCCCTTTAGGGAATATGAACAAGTCGGTGTTTAACTGAAATAGATATAATAAATCTCACATAAGCCCCTAAATCATACTGAGAAAAAATCTAATTCTAGCAAGAAAAAGCATGTTGACTATGGCTGGGATTGTGTGCCTTCCATAAGCAAAACATTGTAATTCTTTCATTTTTACTGCTAATTCATATCTTAAAACATAGCTGGCAATAATTCCCTAATTAAGAACTATCCTGCTTGTATATTTAACAGCAAGTTCTTGGCTTCAGGGTATTTTCTTTTATTAATGAATGATGGTTACCCTCGGGACAATTTTTAGGTGTTTTTTTTTTGTTGTTTTTTTTTTTTCCCAGGTGCAATTTTAAAAGCTTAGTGGGGCCTCCACATTTTTATACCTGTTTTGTGGGATGCATGGTATTTTTCTGTCCAGAATTCCAGGTATGTGACATACCATACAGTACACTTCTAGACTTGCAATCTTCTGAAGTTGTGATGTTCTCAATACCTGCACTGTTCTTATGGTGACAGTTTATCAAAACATACATGATACCAATGTAAAATACAAATGAATTGATGCATCTAATACAACTGCTACGGGTAAAAATTAACAGCAAGCTTTCCTGCCCCTTTTACTGCAAACTTTAGCAACTGCTTATTTAACGTTCTAATGGCATTACACTCTGCATTTTTAAAATAGAGCAAATGTCTTGAAACTCATGATTAGGAACATTCACCCTGCAATTTAAATATTATAAATTAATTGCTTGAATTCTTTTTTTTTTAAAGAATAAAAAGTTTCATATTTTGTCTTAAGGACTGTAGACATCATATGCTTCAGCACACAATTCTATTTCTATCCACCTGATATTTAAAGTATCTCAGACGTCTCTGGGAGATGACTCTACAGACTTGTGTATTTAGTTGACCTAGAGGAGCACAGGTACCCCAGCTCACATATGCTTCCAACATGACAACAGTTGGCATTAAGATTGGTAATCTTTGCAGGAATCAAATACTGAAATGAATATAAAGGCTATGTTATGGAATTCCATCAACAGAAACTGAGGTCACAAATATTACTGCATATCCAGATCTTTAGATTTTTTGCATCACTCTTTGAAATCCAAAAGTTCTCAGCTATCTGTTCTCAGAATTTCAATCTGAAAAATGAAGCCTAACATTTTTTTTTCACAGAATAAAGGGGCATATGATGGCTATTTAGGCTATACTCAACCAGAGGGAATTCCGTATAATTCTAGAACCGTGAGGAGAGATACCATGTAGAAAGACACACTCTTTCTGTGAGTGTATTTAAGTGCTGTTAAGGAGGGAAACCAAAGTGATATTACACCCTTTTGTTACTGCTGTTATCACTGCATATGTGGTGACAGCT
Source organism: Forpus xanthops (assembly GCA_032466535.1). Classification (NCBI taxonomy): domain Eukaryota; kingdom Metazoa; phylum Chordata; class Aves; order Psittaciformes; family Psittacidae; genus Forpus; species Forpus xanthops. Next base: position 81,530 of record JASSUY010033106.1, read on the forward strand.
TCAGAGCTGTAGGAGGTTGCAAGGCCACTTTGAAGGGACAATAAAGGAAGATTTACAGTTCACAGATGCCAGCTGCCACAGTGTAGCATGACCTCTTTTGTCAGCAACTGTGGATGTAAACCTCGTTGTAAAGGATTTCTCAGCTAGATTAGTTGCTGGGAAGGCCTTGAGACAGTAGAGGAATGTGGCTGGGAAAGTTTTGGGAGTATTACAGGGAGAAGTAAGCAAGATAAGAAGGAAGAAAGAAGCGAGGAACCAGTATCCAATGAGGGGACAACAGCGAGAAGCAAGACAACCAATGAAGAAGTGAAGATACCCACGTGGGTGGTGATAGTGAACCAATTGTATTAGCTGCCCATGCATGCGGGTACTTTGTAGAACCTATATCAACCCTGGACCTTCAGATAATAAACGATTTTGTTTCCTAACCCAAAACGGGGTCCGTGCCTACGTCTCCACAAGCAAAAGCCTTCACTATCACTTCCCAATGGGCAGAAGTAGCAGCAAGCCTGACAGTTCCAAACGTCTTTCCTGCTGCTCTATTCTTTTTTTGTATATCCTCTCTGTGGGTGCCTCTTGCAGTCTGGTCTGGCTCAACTGTGACCAACTAATCCATTGTTTTAGCAAAATTCAGTACATTACTGAGAAGCCTTGAGTAATTTCTGATAAAATCAATGAACAATGTCTTCTAGCATGATACCATGTCACTAGAATGTGACTAGTCCTTCTTCAGCTGTCCAACAAGCCTGTGACAGGACTGGAGACAGAGTAGTCATGAACCAGCATAGCTGGGAAAACATTCTATATGCTAAAAGAATCCTCAACAACCAGGGAGTCTGTTTTTTATATGAAGTAGTATGAAGCAGACAGAATATGCTTCTGATTTTCCTTTCCTCTGATGGTAATTCTTTTGGTCACAAAGAGCTTGACATGATGCTTCTGAAATGTGTTTCCAGTTTTTTCCACCTCAATGTGAATAATGCGCATACCTTGTCTGCTGTGAACTGTTAAAAATAACACACATTTCACACAATCTTCTTCTAGTGTTTCACGGCCTCAAGATAGTCTTGACCATTTAACCTGACTGCATCATGCTGTAATGGTATTTCAAGACTGTTTGTTTCATTGTATTACACACGTCAGTACATGACCAAAGTGCCCAGAAGAAACAAAAACCTACCTGACTTGAACTTGTAAAATAATGAAAGCACACCATTTACAGTATTTTGAATCTTGATATTAAAAAGTAATGTAATAAAAACAGGGTTCACAGCCAGGTAAGTTAAATCGCACATATGAATTTTAGGAAAAAACAGTTCAAAAGTTCAAAGTAACTGAACTGGAAAACTTAAAAAAGTCAAAACTTCAGTGATGATTGTAATTGAAGAAGGATAAAGTAGAAAATTGTACTTTACCTTTTGACTGCAAAATGTGTTCTAGTGGATTTGACAATTCAGGACCAGGTTGAACTCAGTATGGTAAATCTTTAGAAACTGACTCTTACTTATCAACTATTGCAGCTGCAGTTTTAAAACATTTTTAATGTGGAACTATGTTCTGTGACAAAACCTGATTGTTGTATATGAACATGATCTCTTTAACAGCACAGCCTTATAAAAACCTATAATGAAATCTTCACATATTCAAAGGTAGTGACGTAACTATTCATTCCAGAAAGGACAGGATTTTGTCTTTTTTTTTTGGTACAAATCTTCAGCATGCAATCTGAAAGAGCTGATCAAAGCAAATCAGCTTTATTGTGCAATGGAAAAATGTAAGCACAGTCCTTGATGGCAAAGATTTTATTTATTCTTTGAGACTGGAGTGGTAAAGATGGCCTTCTCTTTTGCAGCTGGTATGAATCTGGCTCTCAATTTCCCCTGTTTTTAATATTGCTCTTCTGCAATGGTTTTCCAGACATGCAATGAGAAAACTTAAATCCTAACACTGCACAAAAAGCAGAAGGCTCACTTCAGTACTTGCCCATTTTTTTTTATATACAATACAGCCAAAATCTCACCCTGAGCATTTTGGTGGTAAGTAAATATTCATATCTGTCTGTGTGTAATATCACTATATTCACTTTTGGTTTGTTTTGAAAATACCTACTTACTTCTATTTTTATTCTAATAGTTCTCTTTTCATTTATAGGTTCCTTCACTAGGAGATATTTTCCATGTTACAGCTGAAGAATGTAAATACATGAATAACAGTTATTCTCAAAAGTATTTGTAGCATTCTGCCTAACAAGGGAATGAAAGAATATAAATGAGAGGGTACAGATATGCTTTTGACATACTAAGTATTTGACTGAACATTTGATAATATTGAACATTTAACTAGATCAGGAATACTCTTAAAATGAAAACTAAACCAAATCTTGAAAATTTTATTTGCTACATTGGTGCCAATATAAATGTACTTACACAAGTAGTTCTTTTGAATTTGCTGTTGCATCTCAGATGCTTCCTATTGTAAGGTGTACTCTGCATGGCCATTTTCTTCCGCCTGCATGATTTTCAACAGCATGATAACTGTAATTAGCAATATAAAACTCTCTTACAATATTCCTTTTTAAATACAGGAATTATGTTTTTCAGGAGTGGAAGTTCATATATCTTGATGGAGTTGCAGCAAAAAGCACATGCCTTAATCTCACCCAGTGCATTTAGAGAAGATATTGTCAGATAACAGGAAAAGGAATTACTCTGCTGGAAATATATTTGGCAAGTTAAAGCATGTGGCTGTATGTAGTACACCATACTTTGCAAATTAAAATGATAAGATATTTGATAGAAAAAGTTGAGTGCCATACAGTTCTGAAGTTGTAATCCTTTTAGTATTGGGAATAAGATCTTGTCTTTCTAACAGGCAATTATTTATAGTGCTATAAAAACACAAACATTTACCTTGCAACCATTGTTGTCTGTTATCCTGTGTTTACCTGTAACAGTTATTTTTTTCCTCCTAGTAGCTGGTGCAGTGCTGTGTTTTGGCTTTAGTCTCAGAGCAATGCTGATAACACACCAGTGTTTTTAGTTGTTGCTAAGTAGCACTTATCCCTATCAAGGAGTTTTCAGTCTCATGCTCTGCCAGTGAGGAGCGCCACAAGAAGTGAGGAGGGAGCAGAGGCAGGACACTGACCCAAACTAGCCAAAGGGGTATTCCATACCACAGTTACCCAGAAGGCCCAGACTGCTGCTCAGGCCAGACTGGGTATCAGTCAGCGGTTGATGAGCAAGTGGCTGTGTGGTACTAAGTTACCAGCTGGGCTTAAACCAGGACACCAGTGTAATGCTAAGCTTGCATAAATGCCAGAATTTGCATCTTTTGATCTGCAGATTGTATAAAGTGCTCATTAAAGTACACATTAGACTCTGAGCTCATAGTAGTATTGGGCTAGTAAACGAGCACTCAGAGCCCTTAATACACTAACGAGCTTTAGTTGTCCTGACCAGCCTCCTCTGCTATTTCTACCCAACTGCCTCCCCATGGGTCTGAGACTCCATTTCAGCTCAGCCTGAGGCCATGAGTCTTAGCTCTAGTGGTGCTGTGGGATGTTGGTCACTGGCTCTGCCACAGCCCTGCCTGGACATGCTCTCCTGTGGTTGATGTTCTATCATAGAGGTGCCTGACACCCTGGGCTGGGGGCAGTGGGTACTGGCTGTGAGGCCCTGCTCTGCTGTCCTGAGGGGGTGTTCTTGTGTCTCCCACCTTGGGGGTGCAGCTGCCATTGCTACTCCTGACAGAGCTGGTGCCATTATTTACAGCTTGGCAGGAAGGCTGGTGGCATCTGAATGCCAGTGGGTGTCCATAGCAAACTCATCAGTGAGCCCTGTGTGAAACATCAACCCTGTTATGCACCATTTGCTTGTCTCATAAATTAGTCTATATAATCAGTCTCGTAAATTAGCAAAACTACCTCATTCAGAAGTTTTTAAAAAGATGAGTTTGTTTAAACATGTTTGTAATTGAAAACTTGTAGAATGTAAACAGCATAGAATTGCTTCTGTTAGGAGGAACTCTGATCTATTAATCCATTCTACATAGTGTTCAAACAGCGTTTTCCTTTAGCAATGCCTGTAGCGTGCTCCATAAATATGTTATTATGAGTAAGCACACATTAGTGCGGAAGTACAGCTTGGTGAGTAGAGAGCTTAATGAAATGTAACTGAGTGGTATTGCACAGACACAACAGTCAGCAGTAGGCATCATTAAATCCTGTTTATTAAGTTTTTTGTGCACTGAGCTAGCTGGATCTTGCTTTTCAGCCTTAAAACTTAAGCTCAGAATCTTATTTTATGTCTGACTGTTAGAGGACTTTAGTGAAGGCATTATAGAAGATGGTTGAGAAGGTGGGTTACAATCTGTGGGAATAAAACGAACCTTGGTAAAAGCTAAACTGCCTTTGATCTTGGAAGGAAAGTGAGCAGATGGGACCCAGTCCACGGCCTGCCCTGCAAGCCCTTAATGCTGCGCCGGCCGGGAGCCACCATAACAGGCCCGTGCAGGGATGGCCCAGCAGCAGAGCGTCCGGGGAGGCGTCCACATCTGAGGGGCGAGGGGCTGAGTGACGGCTGCTCTCGCCGGTTTCGTGAGGGAATAACCGGAAGCTTTAAAAGCGAAGTCTGATCTATTTGTTGGTGAGGTTGTTTGCCGAGCTGCAACTGCTGCAGTACTTCTGCACACAGCTCCTCTTCTGAGCGCAACCACCGTGGCTCTTCTCAACAGCTCGAACTCATACGTTTGGGGGGCAGAAGGCAATTTAACCTGAGAGAATGTTTTCACAGGACTGGAAACAATAGATAGTTCTAGACACAAAATGGCTAGTGGCTTTCTGCAGTAGGGACTTGGTTCCTACTGCAGAGTTGATTTACTAAATTGCTTAAGTATCTGATAATAGCCATACAATCCTCTGCAGGAGTGAAGGAATACAATCTGAGGTGTGAAGCTGAGGGAATGTGTGTTTTGAAATGCTTATGCATTAATACAAGTGAATGCTTATTCATTAACACAGTTAGTGCTAGTATAACAAGGATTTTTGTAGTGAAGAAAAGTACTGGTTCCTTTAGGTAAGAACAGGCTTATTGAAGGATATTAATAATTCTCTGTAAATATCTTCCACTTGAAGTACATTCTTCTGTAATCCTTTGTATCTAGCCTACCAAAAATCGAAGTAGACCTTTTATTTTCTGGCTATGAGGATTGCTCTAGAAACCCAGCTATTAATGATGGTGGAGTTTGTTTCAATATTTTTGTGTCAGTAAGATTTTTTTTTTTAATTCATATTGGTTGAGTTTGCAGCTGTCCATACTGAAGCTCCTGAATTCAAAGAAATGTGTTGAGGTAGTTATGGACTTGTTAGCTCTGTGTGCCAGAGAAGAAAAAAACTGGTAAGGCTCTGATGTATTCTCTTATTTTATCTATACATAAATCCATATGATTGTTAGTTTAGATGTTAGTGGAATTTAAGAAAGGATGGCATGTCTTTACAAATTCTTAAGTGAAATGTTAAATAACGTATGCAAATAAAACTTGAAGAAGTTTTGCCTACGCTGTCTTTTTCATTATTACAAATGCAATATAATAAGAAATCTAAAGGTTAGCATAACTTTAATTGCTACATGAACCTTATTATTGCCAGCTGTAGTCAGAGGAGTATGTACTTCAAGGCCTTACTTCATAGTGAAACTTACCTGCTTTACCTTTGAAGTGCAGACATGAAAAAAAAAAAATTGGAATTTTTGCATATAATTCAAGTGTTTTCTCAAATGTTCTTTGTGCAAATGATAGCAGCATCACTCTTAAAGGTGTGTTTTCTCCCTCAATTCAGGCTATGGAGTCCTTGTTGGGTATCAAAAGGGGACAGTAAGATGTTCCCTGTTTCCAGAGCTATGTAGAGATTAATTAATACCACAGCAGTAGCAAGGTGCCTTGAAAATATCAATAGCATGTGTGCTTATAGAAGTTGAGGATATTTGGCTTGAATAAAAATAGTCTAGTATTTCAAAATTATTTGGGTTATTTTTACATGTAGTTACTGATTGAATGTGGGATAGTGGTAATATGTTTTCAGCTGTGTATATTATTCAAGAACAGGGAGGACAAAAGGATAGTTTTGTGTCCTTACACTTTCCCAGGTATATGCACTTCTGGCTTGTATTGTGTCTCTTGTAGGTTATCAGCCACGGCCAGCTACAGACAGGGATCCAGTGCAGGAAAGAATAACTGCTACACAGAAAGTGTCTTGACACCTTTATTGGTATTAGTAGCCAGCTTCTAGCAACTCCATTTACATAGAGTAAAAGTAAATGTAAAATTTTGCACCAAGTATACATGGTATAGATATATACCATGTTTTATACCATATATCTATACCATGTTTATATACCATGGTGTAGATATATACCAAGTTTTATACCCCAGTGTTATGTGATTGCTAGTGTTTTATAAATCTACATGCTGTTATTGTGTGCCTTTTAAAAAGCAATAGAAAAAAATTTTATGAAAAGCTACTGGTACTTTGAATGACTTGTTTCAAAGTGATTTGTGTTTAAACAGATGATCTAGTTGACCTGCCTGCAGATAATTGAATGTATAGAGGCCACCACAGTACTGCTATCCTGTGCTGTTGCTGAACTGGGTATCTTTTCAGCAATAGCTCTTGTGAATTCTGCACTGGAAATCATGCATGTAATCCTATAGATTGAGTACTATGGTGTGGTTTTCACTCTAAAGAAAATTCTCCTGGTAGCTTATTTGTGCTCCTGCTGCTTTCTTCTGTTACTATTCATATGGGAAGCTGACATACTTCAGACTAAGCGACTCATACTTCATAACTGGCATCATGTGCAGTATTCACATTCCATTTAAAATGATTTTGAGAGAGGATTTAATTTGCATAATCTCTCCAAATAGGATTACAAATAATTTCAAGATACTATTACTTTTTTTGAAACTGATATACTGTCTAAGGAAAACTAACTGCAGCTCGGACTCAAAATTCAGAGACGTTTGTCTTGGATTTTTCAGGATATTGAAGTTTTTACTGGTTATGGGAAACCTAGTATCTCTGAAAGAAGTGATTCTTGGCTGTTTTAGCCTGTAAAATAGTAATGCCAATCCAGCAAAGTTGTATTTTAAGAGATAAAACACAGCTTTGCTGGATTTATGATACTTTCCCACCTTTTAGTGGAGAACTTTTCTGTTAGTCTGGTATGTGCTGCCTTAGGGCTTGAATGCATTTGCTAAATTGCTGATAGTGAAATAATAAGCACTTGTCGTGATAGGCTAATAATATTTGCATCATTCTGCCATATTGAAGGGTCATGCTGCTGAGCATTTACGAAAGATGGGGCAAATGATAAGAAACTTGTTGCTAGTACTGCAAAACTCCTCCATACCATCTTTGGATAAGCTGAAAACTTAACTCTATGTAGTTATGTCTGTCAAGGCACCATGCATGCACAAAATCATAACAGCTTGTGTCTTTGATGGAGGATAAAGTAAGCCTTTTTATTTTGAAGTGTCTCACAAACTTATGTGATTTACCTGTCTCTCAGATTTAATGATACTCCCCCAGTCAAAACAGAACTTGTGGTGGTGGTTTATCCCAGCTGGCAACTGAGCCCCGCACATCCTGCGACTGTCTTGCCACCCTGGTGGGATCAGGGAGAGAACTGGAAGAATAAAAGTAAGATAAAGACAGTTTAATATGTAAAGCAAAAGCAGTGTGCAGAAGCAAAGCAAAACAAGGGATTCATTCACTGCTTCCCATGTCAGGCAGGTGTTTAGCCATCCCCAGAAAAGTAGGGCTCTATCATACATAATGGTTAGTTGGGAAGACAAACTCTATCATTGAATGTGCCCCCCTTCCTTCTTCCTCTCACAGCTTTATATGCTGAACATGGTGCCATATGGCATGGGATATCCCTTGGGCCAATTGAGGTCAGCTGTCCTGGCTGTGTCCCCTCCCAGGTTCTTGTGCACCCCCAGCCTGCTTGCTGGTGGTGTGGTGTGAGAGGCAGAGAAGACCTGGACTCTGTATAAGCACTGCTCAGCAGTGACAAAAACTTCCCTGTATTATCAACACCTTTTCCAGCACAAATCCAAGGCATAGCCACATAGTACCTACTATGAGGAAAATTAACTCTACCCCAGCCTAAAGCAACATAGGTGTCTATTACAGTATTGATGTTTTTGAGTAAAAGAAGAAAGCTATAGAAAGTAAACTAATTTTTTTTTTCCATCTACGATCATTTTAAATGTGTTGTGTATTCTACCTCCACAAGAAAACTACTGCCCTTGGTTTTAGATTGGAATTCAATGGCTAGAACCTGTATATTAATGTTGCATCAAGTGAAATCAGTCACTAATTAATCAGTAATGCTTGAATTTAGTACTGTGCTTGCAGTTTGTAATCCTTGTAAAAAGGATTATGTAGATATACATAAAATAGATGGCCATTTCGGAAGTAGTTAACCTATCACAGTGCTTTAATATCAAAACTAATTTCTACTCTCCTGGTATTATCATCTATTATTAACCGTAATGATTAGAGAGGTGGGACTAGATTCTATATGTTTTTTTAAAGCCTGTGGTATTCTAAACTTGTTATGTGCATTTGCATAGTTGCTACAAAACATGCAACTTGCTAGGTTCTGTTAAGGAAAAAAATGAATTTCTATATAGTGTGAGTTTTGATCTGGTTTATTTTTATACTATGTATGCTATAGAAAAACTGAGGCTTTTCGAGGGTTTTTTAGGAGTGAAGGCTGAAAGCCTGGAGTAGAGAATCTCACTAATCACAATTCTTAAAAATCAGGTCAGAATACCAAAGGCAGTTAAAGGATATGGCCACTGGGTGTCAGTCTTGACTCAAGAATGAGCATTTTGGAAGCGTTGCTGACTGCAGAGCTTTGCTTTTGTCATGGCTGGTACAGCAAAGCTATTAATATCAGTACTTCGACAAAACCATTTCCTTTTCAAAAAATTTTGGAAATTGATCTGTCATGTAGCAGTAACACTGCTATGAATATAGCTCCTTCACTTCAAAAAGAACTAAACCATGTAATGCGGTGGTTATATAGTTGTGGTTTTTCTGTAGAATGACCTGTTTGATCATTATACTTTACCTATTGATTGCATAGATGTAGAAGGGAATTGCTGATCTTTTCTCCTGCCTGAGCTGTGGAATGTTGTTATAAATAACTGCTGAGCAAGCATGGGCCTGTAATGGAACCTTGGCTACCAAAGCTGTCCTTGAAGTAGAGGAAAAAGGGTGGTGGGGGTGGTAGAGGTAGTGTGTAAGATCTTTTGTATGACTAGCATTGCCTGCTGGAATGCCTGAGATACGGGCTTTGTTAGTTAACCTGTCATGTATAGTGTATTACTGCCCTTTGCATGCATTTTTCCTTTATGTGAGAACTTAGTCCTTTTTAGAGTTAACCTTGTGACAGACTTTCAGCCTTCTCTTGTGAAAACCACTTGAAAAGCTTGAGTTGTTCTGCAGTGCAGAAAATAAAGTGGATTTTTTAAAATGACATTTCTACACTCTCTTTCCAAAGGTATTCTTAACTGAGCTTTGGATATTGCATATAACAATAACTATCTAAGGCTGTATTACATCTCCTTACATTGCTTACCTGACAGACAGGGAGATAAATTACTTAGACTTAGGGAACATCCAGTAAATCAGTTTTGCCAAGCTCTGTTTGTGAATGGGATTCTGACTATTAGTGATTCAGCTAAAATGAAAATGCTGATTCAAAATATTCTGTGATGTTTTCATGGTTAATATTTTGTTTTGAATTGTCTGAGAGAATGAAGACTTTCACAAAGGTATAGTCGAGTTCAAGGGAGTGCATAAAGGTATAATACTACTTAAATTCATTTCAGAATCTTTCCAAAATGAGCACATTACAAGCTCAGCTTTTCTGTCTTTTTTGGAGATCCAGAGATAGTCTGCCAGTCTGTTCCTTCCCCCAATGCTTTTAATTGCATGCATTTGTTGCCTACGTTTTCAGAATTTTTTTTTCCCCTGATTAAACTGCTTTTCAAGAGTGAGGCAATAGTACTCACAAGGCTAATATAACTGGAAGGAATGTTCCTCACAGTTAAAGTTAAGAAAATTTATTTCCATTTAAGTTAAGAAATGCAATTTCTTAAATTTTTGAGACTTTATGTTAAATTGAGATACCTTCAAATACGTGTAAGCTGAATATTAGAATGTTGAAGTACCTTCTGTGAGCAGGTTTCTGAAGCATCTTCATTGTGTCTTCTGTGTTCTAACTGCACAGTTTTTTATGTGGCTTGTCAGCTGCAGGTTAATATCTTACAAATTAGTAGATTTTTTTGTGGAGCATCTTTGATAGCTTCACATTGGTTTCTAGAGATAAGAGATGCTGGGGGCACTGTCAGGCAGAGCTGCAAAAATATGTTTCAAAACTTGCTTCTGTGAATTATATAGAGGTTGCTGAGTTCTGGGATGATGCTTCTAACCTGTAACTGGGAATTGGGAGAAGATAGATGATGCAGGTTAGGTTAAAGGAAACAGCGATATTTTTTTATTGCATGTCCACAAATCCTGATGTAGGCATTGCAAAAGCCACTTACACCTGTGTGGTGCAAAGTGGTGGATCTTAGACATGCTTGCTTTCTTGGCTTGAGAGCCTCTTGAGAACTCTGGTCAGGAGTTGAATATATACCTTAAATATATAAAATCCTAGTGGAAAGATTTTAAAATAATAGTAATAAAGAAGCGAAGTTGCCTAAACTAGAAGTGCTTGCTCCTGGTTTTGATTGTTGTATAATTTAAAGCATGCTGTGGCATAGTTAAGACAGTTACTTTGCCAAATGCAAGCAGGAGGAAATTGCAAAGTTTACAAGTGTTTTGATGTAAGATTGAGCACTGTGTTTCTTAACTAGTCTTCACTGTGTTAGGTATTTGGTCCATCTCAGCCCTGTTGGTAATGGTTACTATCAAGAGGAAGATAAAGTCAAAAAGGAACAAGTCTTCCATCAAAGAATGAGATGTTAAGTGTACTGAATGCATTACTATTGTATTTGCTTTTAGAAGTCATTCGTGCCATAGGCCTTCCTGAGTAGAACCTTGTAGTCGATGTCTGTTTCCCAGGTCTGTTAAATGTCACTTCAGAGATTGGGAAAAATTTCTCCTCCTCCCCTTAAACCCTTTTAGGCAGGGGCAGCTGAAGTAAAGATCACTTCAAAGGCCAAGCACCGCTCTTTTTTTTTTTTTTTTTTTTTTTACTTGGCATTGCAGTGGCAGTAGATGTAACCCTAATATTAATGTCACATTCAAATGTTATGACTATGTCTGGTTCTCTTCATATTTGTGCATATCAGGAACATCTCTTGTAAAGATGCTAGTAGCTTAAAATTCGTGTTGTAGAAATGGGATCATTCCCCATACATGATAAGAACTGTAAGGCAGAAAAGGAATGTGACTCAACATCCCTTATCTTCAGCTGTGGCTCCTTTCAGGAGTGCTTAGATAAGATTAAAAGAAACAGGCTTCCTTCCAGCAGTCTCCCCTCTCCCCCCTTTTCACCTGAAGAAATTTGCTGAGAACAGGAGCAGACTCTAGATGCAGAATTTGAGTCAGCTTCTAGCACTTTATAACACAGATTCAAATTCAAGGAAAATAGGGCTTGTTTGGGCTCCTTTTTGATGTTGCGATTGAATGGATAGAAAAGATTCTGTTGACTCATTTTTGTCATTCATTCTGTGTGGAAAACTCTGTATACCAGATACTAAAAGGACCACCAATTAAAATCTGAGAGAATTCCAGCAGATAGTTTAAATAAGCAAAAACTAAATTCAACAACCTATTAGAGTTGCAAACTTCAGTAGTCCGAAAATGTAAATGCTATGGTTACCCACAAAACTTTACCTCTGATCCTCCTCACTAATGTTTGTTTGTTTTTTTGTTTTTTTTTTTTTTTTTTTTTATCTGAAGGAAACAAGTGACAGTAGCAAAGATCTCTGCTTTGTTTGGCAGATAGGGGAATGCAGATGTAAAGATCAAAATGACATTAAAATGAAAAGGGAATAATTTATTATCTTCTTGAGTAAAATTACCAAGCTGATATTTAGTGTATTCAAACTGTTCATAGTGATTTGCATTTAATTTTGGCCTCTCCCTTTTGTGACTGGATTCTAAACTGAACGAGTTACATAGGTGCTACAAGAGCGATAGTGAGTGATGAAGTCCCTAAAAATTCTGGACTATTTTGTACAGCTGCTGTCAGCTGATTTTGTGCTTCAGCAAACAAGTGTGCCAGCAGTGTGTCAAGAATATAACAAATGCAGAATTCCTGTAGCTCTTTAAATCAGGCATAAAGCTTCTGTTTGGGAATCTGACATGAGAGTCTCTGTGTGCGAGAGACATGAGAGTGTACAGCATGTTCAGACTGAGCGCACCTGGGAGAATGGGCTGTGGTGGATACACTGGAAAATGCACCCATATTTTTTCTTCTTCCTTATTCCTCTCCTCAGATCATCTAAAATGATAATGCTATGCATTTTTTTTTCTGTAAATTTACTGACCATGCACACTGAGTCAATGTCATGTTTGTTTGATCTTGTTCTTCACAAATGCAAAATGGATTGATCCCAATGAAGGTATTCTCAGTTAAGTATAGCAGTGTTCCTGGGTTTTCTGTAGACATAGAGCATATAAGTAAGGGCTGCTTATGATTGTGCCCTGACCAACAGCTACTGGAGGAATGCCATGGAAGACAAATAGCAAGAGAAAGGAAAGGAAGAAGTGTCTCTGATTCCTATAACCCTTGTAAATCACCTTGTATCTTGGAAGCCAGTTTTCTAGTAGTGATTTGATACGAGAATGAAATCTTAGTGTGTGGACTGAATTTTCTTACTCTACGAATGCTTATTTTGTTTTTAGACTCTGCTAATAATTCTTTGAAATATTCTACTGGTTTTTGTGTTCTTACAAGCAGAAGATGGAATTTGGCTAGCTAGCAGTTGCTACGATAGCAGAATGGTTTTATCATTAATCTGTGTAAGTAGGTTGAAAGCATCAGTTAATATATTACTGTTTTCCAGAGCAGAAGGTAGCATTTAAATTTTGTATTTAGAATCTATGCATGTCCATATGTAAAACTCAAAGTATATATTAATACCTAAGCAACTTAAAAATACTGGAAATATGGGAGATACAGTGTAGTTATTATTCAGGCCTTAGTAATTAAACAATTATGAGAATAATTTTATATGCTTGTTTGGCACACAAAGATTTAATTAGGAGGAAGAGTTAATTGGATGGAAGAGTGTAAAAATATGATTAGGCTCCTAGATACTTAGTTTAAGAAAAACATTTCTTAAAATATCCTTATGTCCTCTATATTTAGAAACAGTGAAATGTGAGCTGGGATGATAGATTCTTTAGCCTGATTTGGGGAATAAGACCCATGAAAGCTACATTTTGTAATGGGGAAAAAAAGCATTTTCTGCAGCATATGGCTGAGGGCATGGAGTGCAATCATGTATCTGTGGAAATGGTTCAGTTGTGACAAGTTTTTTAACCTCAAAAACAATAATGGTTCTCTTTGGTAGTCTAGAATATGGAAAATCCCTTATTTTTGTATTCTAACCCTAAACTGAATTCCAAAGAGAATATTTTGAATAGCTTTCTTCTGATTTAACCTGATTATTATACTTTTAAAACCTAAAGGTCAAACTAAAATGGAAAACTGCCCACAAATCCCTAGTCTTTCACTGTGTTTAACTCGGGATGAGTGTGTGATGATGACAGGTGGCTTTAAAGTACCTTTTGTCCTTTCCTAATCCTGGTTTATGGGGATTTAAACATCACAGGCATAGTAAGTACTCAACAAACTGCACTATCTCATACATTGTTGTTCAGGGGTCACTGAGACCTAGGAAAATATACAGGCTATATTGTTGTACCTTCATCACTTCCTGGTGTGCACTCCAGTTGTGATCTGGAGTAGGATCTGATCTGGTGACCCTAAACTATACTCAGTTTATATGATTTTTTTTTATACCTGTAAGTTACTTCAAATCATCAGTTTCATAGTTGTGAATCTGACCTCATGTCTTGTACTATAACTTTATCAATATGTCAGTTTACATAAGAAGTCATTGTTTTGTGCTATAAGAAGAGTAGTAAGAACTTCCGCACATATTGATTACATTCTTTTTGTTTGCAGTCCTATTTGCTGTCTCTTGTAACTTAATCTTTAAAGAAGCAGATTAACGCCTGCAAGGAGATACTAAGAAGACAAGAATTTATTGGTAAGGAAGGAACAGGCAATTTAGAAGAGTATGTGGTCCATACTGGCACAACTGAGGGTATAGCAACAGAAATAAACAAGTGAAAGATCCGTTAGAAGAAGGCAAATATTTTTTGGTGCTGTAGCTCTAAGACAAAGATACGTCTTTAAAGTTCTCTTTCATAAAAAAGACCCTGCAGAAATGGAAGAGTGCTGGCAATGACATTATATACAGTTTGAATCTACTGATTGAAGTCAGTGCTTCAGTATTTGAAACAGTTGTAGTTTGATGGTATTTGGAAAAGTTGGATGATAAGTAAAACATGAGAATAGTTTCATGTATTTTGCATGCGTTCTGTAAGTTTTATTAAAGCTTGCTTACCTAAATTGATTTAAAATGTGAAAAAGCTTGTATAAAGCTAATAAGTTATGACACTAATGAGACTTGTCAAAGTCCAAGCAAGATGATTATTGGCAATGAGGAGCATAAGGGAACAGATATGTCTAAATCACATTAAAAAGTTGATGTGGGATGCTGGTGTTCATTATTGAGAATGTAAATGTTTATTTTGAATTTTCACTAGGTTTCTTGAACTGCTGGGTATACAGAAAGGACTATGTAATTCTGCTGGAAGAGGTAAACATAGATCAGCAGAGTTTCTATTCACTAGTCTTTACCTCAGCATTTTTTAAGATCATCATCTGCCTGTCAGATGATGACAGCTTTTTAAGTAGCTTCACCATTCATATAAATGTGCCTTTGCTCTTCAGGTTAAATCACTTTATTACACTTGAAAGGTAACAAGTCTTGAAGACCACTTAGAAACAACAGCTAATAAAATTTCAGGGAACTGATTGAAGGTTGACTGGAAAAACTGACTGCTGACTATGATGAGTTCCTGCTTGTATCTAGAACAACTAGATACCTAGATTCTAAAATCAGGCATGTTTTTTGTCATCTTTTTCTTGAAAAAAACTTATTTTATTCTTGCACTAGATCCAGGCATCTTGTGTTTCATTTGAATAACGGCTGTGGAGAACTGGTCACTGACTGCTGGTGAATCTTAGCTGAAACTACTGAACTTTGGAATTTCCCCTTGTTAGTCTAATGGAGTTCAAATTAAACCTAATACCTGGTTTTATTTATTTGTTTATTTTAATCCAGAAGAAAGATTTTTAACTGTGATGTGTGGGAACCCTCTGAATGTTTTGGGAATTAAAGACACAGTTGCTGGTACGTACTCGATCAACCATCAGCTTTTCATGGGTAGATGCAATAGTAATATACCAGGACTACTGAGTCCCCACTCCCCTTTTTCCACTGTGCAATAATTAACTGGGTATCCAGCTTCATAATTCAAAGGTCTAAGGCTTGAGGCTTGTCCTTTTAGTTATTTGTGGAGTTTTGAAGACAACACTGCAATATGAATAAAACATTACTTTCAGGTCAATATGAGGGTTCAAGCTCATGGTCTTCAAATTAATGAAACAACTTCTACTGTACCTAATCAGCTACAAAGGATTATGGGGACTCGGGTTATTTTCACTAGTATCTCTTAAAGTGCCTGACACAAAGTGATATAGCTCCAGTTTTTATAGAAAGGCTAAACATTAAGCAATCATTCTTAAGGAACAAAAGGAGTTTTAATAATTAGGGGAATGTGGTATGCGTAACCTCCTATTTACTTTAATAGCTTGTGGCGCTGACTTATAATGGCACTTAAGCACAATTGTTTATCTTAAGGAGGAAAGAAAAGCAATGAACAACCCCCCAAAGCCTTCTAAGATGTTAGTAATTACAAATGGTGTGTTATACAGCTGCTTTCATACATGTTTTTAAAACTCAGAAACTACTGTTCCAGTAGAAATTCAGGCTAAAAGGAGTAAAGAATGTATTCCAGTTTCTTGAATATGCCCTTCAGCTTGTGGTGCAGTGCAACTTCACTCAAGTGTTGCGTATCTGAAATTTCTTAAGGTAAGCACCAGAAAAGTAGCTTTCCTGTTGGTTTTAATTTAGGATCTCTTCCTCAACAATATTGATCACTCTGTATTCAAACCAGTAAAACAGCAGGAGATACCCTTTACTGTGCTGAGGTCTTTAGAAGTATCTTTATGAGGAAACATCTTAAATTTTGGAACTCGATTATACAATAATAGCTTCTGTATGCAAGACTGAGTGCTGAAAGAAAGGAGGAATTCACTTTGCAAAATACAAAACACACCATTGGGCTGAATTTTGATGGCAAATTTCCACCTCAGCATTTCTTTCTTCTATGAAGTAGCTAAAAAAATAACATTGTATGCTCTTCTGATGATAGCTCAGGTGGATCTAGCTTCCCCAGGCATGTTGCCCTGTTCCTTCACGATTATAAAGTGCAATCTGATGACAAGTTGTCATGAGCAGTAATGTTGGTTGAAGGGCGTTGTGTCTCCTGATGCCATTTGCGGCTCTATCCTGCATTTGTGGTGCTGGGCTGTTAGGCAAGCACCCTGCTCAGCACTCTCTCGAGGAACTGTGCAACCAAGGGGACAAAAGATAGTGGGAATTGCAATACTGCAGCTTCTGAGGGAAGGTGGATAAAGGGGGAAGGGTGGACTTCTCAAGCCGGTTACCCTGCTTATCAAAGTCTGTGCTCACTGAACTGTCCTACATCTCATTCCTGTGAACAAGTCCCCCAAGGAGGAGAGAGGTTGGGTTTATTTAATTATTGTAATCCTTTTGACCTCATGCATTCATGAGTTTGGTCTCTCCTTGTCAAAGTAGTTTTGCAGGTTGGGTGAATCAAGTACTATTTTCAAAGCAAATATTTTGGGTATTGTTCCTTAGCAATCAGTTAAGAATGACTAAAATTTGGCTTAACTTGAGCTATCATTTTCTTCATATTTTCCTGTTTAATATAGCAATATATTCATGCTATAAATATCTCAGTATACAAATTAATGTTTGACATGCACAGGGTGCTGCAGAGTAGCTATATTTTGGTCATACACTGAGTAATTTTGTTCTCAGACTGTTCCATAGGCCTGTTGCTGCCTAGTCCTATTTTTCAATGAACAAAAAGGCTTATTCACAAAATTGACCAAGACTATATTTTCATCTTTTCTATTAAGTAGACAATGGTTAATCTTTGATGCTCTGAAATACATATTAAAATTGTGAGAATCTGTCACCTGCAGACCCTATACTGCTGAACCATATTCTCATTTACTTATTTACTTACTGTTATTATCCTGGATTTGACCTGAAATTCTAATTAATACTACTGATCTGAAGGCTTATTATTTATCTTTTCTCAGGTGCTTTTGATAGGCTGCTTTTGTGATCTCTCAAACATTTCACTCTCCCTGTTGGAGGAACGAGATGTAGCAGTTGTTAATATGTGAGAGTCCCACTTATAAAGGTGTTTATCCTGAACAGACCTCAAAACTGTTATTAATAGCGATGTATACCAACAAAAATAGATAATTCAATGTATGACACATGATAGATGCTGTTGCTTATTTGGCAAGTAGATTTTTACACTAATGCTGTGGGAAGTGAAGAGGAAAAGAAATTTGTAGGTCATTTTAGCTTGAATGATACATAGAATAGTAATCTTGCCTCATACTAAGTTCACTTAGTGTTATCTCTTATCACATCTACATTTTCTTGTAACAATAGCTGAGATAGATGGTATGCTGACCTTTATACAACTTACTTTTCACACAGAAGAATATAACGTTTCCTCTCAGAATGTTTCCTAGTTCTCACCTGTAAAGTGCCTGAGAGATTTATCTAGTTTTGTGCATTGGGAATTGATGCACAGACTCAGTGCTTACAATATCCTTTGGGTTTTGGTTTGGTCTAGTTTTTTATACCTAATTTAAGATATCAAGGACTTAAAGTTTCAGAGTGCTTGGTATCACACCTTTAAAGCACAGCTCTCATCAAATTTGGTTACAGCAATGAGCACTTCAGGTTTTGCTTAACAAGCCCAGGTGTCTTAAATCAGAAAATAAAGAATGCTTCAGAACCTTGAAGTGACTTCCTGTCATATAATAAAAGACTGGTCTAGGTAGAGCTGAAGTAGTGCCCCTTAGTGTGATAAGTTTTCTTCTTTCTGCTTTCATTTGCTATTGTGTTTCCGCAATACATGGGGGCAGGGACTTTCCTTTGCTATTTTATCCTCCTCAAGAGCCACTGAACTGAAGCAAAAATTATGACCTCTGGTCCTCACCTCTGGTCCTCAGTGATAGAGGAAGTGCCAAAGCAGTCTTCTTACAATAAGACTAGTACTGAGAACTTTGGTAGCTAGAGATATAACTGAAGTAAAGCCTACTTGTCCTTGTCCTTACTTTGTGATTATGTCTCAAAGTTAGGGCACAGGGACTTGCAGTGCTGATTAAAGTGGCAAGGGGACAACTGGAAGCTGTTGAATCTTTCTCTGCTTTCTTCTGCCTTCCAGGTAAACAAACTCTCTCATCTCTATACTGTTATGGCTGAACTCAATCACAGGCCCAGTTCTGCAGGTGCAATACAAAAGGGGTGTTTGGAAGCTTATTTAATGACTGTTTCTCTGCTAGTCTCAAATGCTCTGTGGCAGTTACAAATAAAGTGCACATTTTGCATACTCTTCTTCTTGTTCCAGGACACAGTGATATAATTCCAGGTCAAAAGAGAGAAGTTGTAATGTGTCACTAGCCAGGAGACCTTAAGAAAACTTTTTGCCACAGTGCTAGCTGCATTGTGCAATGCTGACCCTGTGATTTCTGTTCTAGCCCAAGTCACATCTCAGTTTAATGTTTCTTACATTCATGTGAGCTTGGGATCCACCTTTGATCCAGTCTTCTGGAAATTTGTGCTCTAGTTATGAATATGTATTAGGTGTCAGGGAACAATATCAACTAAGCCCCTCTTTTTCTTAGTTTGAGATTAGGTGAGGGTTTTGTTTTTTAAATCCTTGGGGGAAAAAAAACACCCGAACAAAAAACTCTGATTGTTATAGATACTATGAAATGTGATGTGGCTTATATTAGAAACTTGGTGAATCTGGGGCTGGTTTATGCTTTTCTCTTCCATATGTCGTAGAGTTGAAATCAGTATTGGTTCTTTGTACAAGATGCAGCTCAGTTCCCTAAAATGTGACTTTCCTGCTTATGGAAACTTCTGCTTGCACTACATGTATTTGGAAAGATTAAGTGCTGGAGTCCAAATACACATTATTACTGTGGACCCCCATGAAAACGAGTTTGCTCCCCTGAAGTCAGATGGAAACCGAATTGGGCTTTAGGTGAAAGAAGAACCTCAAGAGCAGTACCTCTAAAGAGACCTTCCTGCCATTAATTGCATGTTGAGAAAGGAAGTCTCTAGCATGCACAGATATTATTGCTTGCTGTTCAACAGAAGTTCAGTTAAAGAAATGGGACACTTTAAACTGTAGAACAGCAAAGATGGAGACGAAATCTGAAGAATTAACTGCTGCTGTTGAGTACTTATGTTGTTACCCAGGTAAAGAGAGAATCTTTAGTTTAGATTTGTATTACTTATCATAACCAATGTTCTCTCAAAAAATGAGCATGGCTACAGGTAGGCTTGCTTTAGTATGATTGAACAAAAATAATAAAAAGCTTGTTATGATAAAGCCATAGGATTCAATGATGAAAATTTAATGTGAAATTTGGAACACAGCTGGTAATGTAAAATGCTTTCGGTGTGGCAAACCCTGGGTTTATCCAAGACAGGTTGGCCACAAGATTACTAAATGCCGCTGGCAATTACAGCTTCATTGGATA
Source organism: Forpus xanthops (assembly GCA_032466535.1). Classification (NCBI taxonomy): domain Eukaryota; kingdom Metazoa; phylum Chordata; class Aves; order Psittaciformes; family Psittacidae; genus Forpus; species Forpus xanthops. The sequence continues at coordinate 101,578 of JASSUY010033106.1, forward strand.
ATGTACTGTGCAGATCCTGAGCCTCTGTGAACTGTCCTTAGCCCTGAGAAGTTCAGAAGAGACAAATTTATCTGAGCAACTATTTCTTTAGGTGAATGTATCCTCTTATATTTTTTTTTTCCCTTTTTTCTTAGCCATCAGCTTTGTATCGTTATTTAGTCACACATCAATCCCTGGTGTTTCTATCTGTGTGTTAAGAATTAGATGAGTTTGGACACTAAATTAGAACTGAACCCTGGTCAAAAGTCAAGCCTTTTAATTTTTAACTTCTGTGCTCAGCATGCAACTTTAATGTTTAAGCAGTGTGGCTGTGGTTATTCTTTCTAATTTATGCCTTTAAAAGCTTTTCTGATGGCTTGCTTACAGCAAAAAACAACCAAGAAAACAATCCCTTTCTGTATTTTAATTAATAAGCAGACTTCAGTGAACAATGTTTTTTCCCCTCTGATCTTCTAACAGATGTAGTCTGCATCTTCTTAAATCTGAAGTCAACTAAAAATCCCTAGTTCTAGTTTAGTCAGTAAACAATCAGATGACATGTTAGCCAAAGGAAGCTGAGAGAGAGAGGTCTAGTTACACTGTCAGGGATGATTTTGGATGTAGTTATGGGAAATCCTTGAGGTGTTTTGAATATGATTTTGCAGATCTTGTCTCAATGAAGTCCTATTTGATGGTATCCAACAATACAGGATCCCTTTGGTTGAATGATGAGGTGCCATGGTAAAATGAGAGCAGACAATTTTAGGTTAAGTAAATGGAGACAGCGCTGTCCTATGCTCCTTAATGTACACTTAAGATAGTGATTTTTTAGTGACTGTCATTCTTCAGCAGTGAAGCACCTGGGCTGATAAGTACATTTGTCTCTGAATGCAAATTATGTCTTTTGAGGGTGAAGAATAATTGGTAGGGAGGGCTTGATCCACTGGCTCAGTGCAGGCCTTCCCCTCACTCTCAATAGTGTTTCCACCTTTCCTGTTTGAGAATCCCTCTTGCCCTGCACCCTGTGGGAATAGATGTGTAGAAATGGTGATAGTGAATGGGGCAGGAAAACACCTGGCTGCTAGCTGTGTGGGAGCGAAACATAGGTAGGTGCTTCCCAAAGGCCACCTCAAATATCGAGTGACAGAAGAGTGCACATAACTCCCAATCCAGAGTTGCAGCTTCTAAACACTCTTTGCCCTGTCTGCATGTTACTGGGGTGGGAACTGCTTTAAACAATTCCCATTCCAATTAAGTACCATGAATCTGTGTGTTGGCTTTTCAGGCACCCATCTGTACAGAGCGGATCTGCTTGCTCCCCTGAGGATTCCTTCCTTCCCTCACTATTGGCGATGTTGAGGGATTAAAGCAGAGGCAGCCCCATACACAAACGCAGCTGGTTCCGTTTGGTCAGCCTGAGCCTTGCTGTGAAACCACGACAAGAATTCCAGTAAGTTGGCAACACTGAAACACAAAGAAAACAACAATAGGAAAAGTCCTTCCGTGCAGAAAGGAATGTTTCAAGCACTGTTCCCCTACAGCGAAAGGAGAGAGGGTGGGAGGGCGGAGAGAGATTTGAAGAGGGCAGGTCCCCCCTCCCCCGGCAGCTCTGGATCTTGTGATGGAGAGATCTTATCCTCTCTTTGTGATTCTGAGGTGCCAGGAAGCTAATTGAATATTCTGATCTGCCCCCAGTGTTTCTTGTGGCTTGACCCCTGTGCTGTGTCGTACCACTACACCAAACAGCCCTGAACCTGCATAAATCACAACCTTGCAAAAGCCTAGGCTCCCCATCTTTTCCCCCTTCTTACCCCCATCATCATCTGTCTTTATAGATAGAAAACCTTTACAGAGAGGCTTAGGAGGATTAATGTCCTACAGGACCTGGAGAAAAATCACAACTTAATAAGAAACAACATGTTCCTCCACAACTTTTGCAAGAATAATGCAGGCACCTCTACCCCTAATTGAAATTGCAGTCCATGGCAAAAAGAAGAGTTAATGCTTTAAAATACCACTTAATCTCTGTTTTAGCATCTACAAACACAAATTGCAGTATAATGAACATAGCAGGAAGGTAATGTAAACAGTATAGGAAATTTATAAAGGTGGTGTCATTAAAATTAGGCTGACAAAACTTCTTGCAAGACTAATACCATCTTTCTCCCATGGTATGTATGCACAGTAGTCACATGCACATCTATGTATGCATGCATACAGAGAAAGGAACAGCTTGGTATGACTAAGTTTTCTACATAGAAGACTTTCTGACTAATACAAAACAAAATAATTATTTGAATTCACACAGTTTATGTGCAGTGCTTCTGATCCTGCAAGCAAAGCTCCAAAATGTTTGCCCTTTTCCTTAGACTGCATTCCAGCCTGAAGTACTGGGGTATCTTTATCTTTCCCCTGTGATACTGTGAATTGTTATACCCTTGTTAGTACACACATGATTCCTGAAACATCAGCAGTAAAATTCAGGCAGACAGTTTAGTATGTGCTGTGAGAGAGTTAGAACCAGAGTAATGTGTCTCTAGCTGGGATCTTAAGCACTCACAGCCAAAGTACTTAACGAGACTGATTTTACCTGCTAAGTAAGTGCAGAAGTATTTTTCATCCCTACAGTTTTCCTTTTGCAATATTTATTTGAGGAATAATAATGATAAAAAAGTTCTAAGCTTTATCCTCTGCATTGGTAAGATGGTGTTGTGACTTTTTCAAAGTTGTCAAAAATACTTTTTTTTTGTTTGGAATGTGCCTTTGGAATGCTAAAACCTGGGACATATTTCATTTGCAGTCTGAAATTCCCCTAATCAGTAGATCAAAATGTGCAGTGTAGCACCAATGGACTCTGATATACAGCCTGTAAAGTGCAGGCACTTAGAAGCATCTTGCCTGTCCTGCAAAGTGTGGAAGGAGGGGCAGCGGCAGCCTGTGGCTGCGGGGCCTGGAGCGGTGCCTAATTCCCTCATGCTAGTTCCGGGGCCGCGGGGTATAAAGAGCTTTATGCAATGTCTGGAGGGTGGGAGTTTATAGAAAACGCGATGTCTCAACAGGCGAGCACGCCTTTCTTCTGCAACTAGCGGGACAAGAAAAAGACATCAGGCTCCCTGTGCTGCCGTTGTGCAGATCAGCACCTCGGAGCCGAGGAGCCAGCTTTGACGGAGCTGGAGCATCCCAGCCCAAATGGGAACTCACCATCGGATGGATGGAAGAGCAGCAACTGCTTGCAAACTGCTCATACTATTCACTGCGTACATAATGCAGGGCAGTTGCCAAGGTAAGCGCTATGCTACAGCCTCTCCGGAATGGGACTTGCACAGCAAGGAGCACATCCCTGCCATGGGGCCTTCTGTGAGAAAGATCAAAGTGCCTGAGAGCAGAGGGTTAGCGGGAGATGGTGCAGGAGCTCTTTCAAATAGGGGAGACAGTTGGCCCTTTCCTTGCCAGAAGTTATTTGTTGGAGTTGGTGTCTGTTGTGGAAAAGAAAATAGCGCCTTAAAGAAACACTACAAACACCTCTGGCTCTTTAGATTCACTTTACCTTGGTTTTAAATTATCCCAGGATTTTTTTTTTTCTGTTTGTTTTTTTAGTTTGTACAAACTTTTCTTTCCTGGTTGTATAAAACTTCAACATGCAAATGTTGCTAGAATTGGAAGGAAAGCTCAGACTTAGCAACTCCGGGCTCCACACAGAGTTGTACAGAGATGCTGGAGGTCAGCTTTTCCTGCACTGATTACTGGCCGTGGGTAAGGTGGGGGAAAAGAATCACCCTGAAGCTTTTGCATTTTTTTTCCTTGTGATCTTTGTGCCCTTCTTGCTACAGAAGTGAGGGTGGTTTTGCAGAGCAGAGTTCACTGCGTTCCAACAGCAGGTTCGGTGACCACTGAAGTTGTACCCGGCCTTGTTTTTGAGGAGTGGCAGGGTGCACGTACACAGGTTGTGCGGGGGGGGTGTGATGGGTGGACAGGCTTGCGTGCGTGTGGTATCTGCGGGCCCCTTGGAGTCGGCTTGCCGGCGCGGAGCAGATGCTTAGTCTGAAGCACAATAAGCTCCCCTCAGCCGCTCTCCCGGGCAGGCTGGGAGTCGGGAGAACTTCTCCCGGCTTTGCCGTTGCCGGGCGACGCCGGGGCGCACGTGACGGGCCGGCCTGCGTGCCGCGCCGCTCCGCCACCACCAGCCGGGGACGGGGTGGTCGGGACGCGGTCCCTTCCTGCCCGTGGTTGCTTCTAGCCTCTGTCCGTGCCCCCTCTGAAAGCGGTGCAGCTGCCTCTGCGCTGGGAATGAAGCTTGGCTTCTTAGAGCGCGAGTGGTCGAAGTGCATTTCCTTGGTCCCGCCTGTTGACCCGGCAGCCTTACTGTGTGTCTGTGCATTACGTGTGCGTTCAAATTGTTAATCTTCTTTCTTTGCTCAACTCTTAGTTTAAGCTCCTTAGACAGAATCAAGTAAGTAATTATATAGCAACTGCTGCTAGCAGCTCGCACTTGTGAGCAGGGAAATAAGAGATAGCTAATGTGCAGCAGGAGACCTGCCGAAGCTTCTAGCCAAGGAGGTCACACTGGGCAGAGTTAATCCTATGCACTATTATTTTAGCTTGGATGGAATGGAAGCTGCAGTTTATTTCTTTGCTCTACAGCCACTTTTGTCTGTTCAGGATGTGCCTGGTAAATGACATGCCAGGATAAGCAGAGGGAAGCTTTCAACTAGCATTGCTAGGCAGTGGCAGTGCAGAAGTTTTTAACTTTGGTGTGTTGTGTCCTACCTCCCCCACCTTCAGGGTAGAATAACTGCAAATGAAACAGTATAGTTTAGTAATGGGTAACTGATACTAGTAAAATCTCAGGGGAACAATAGTGGCCACACTGTGATTATTATTGTGAAATATTTGATATTCTTAGGTTCCAGCTCCTTGAATTTTGAGCTCATGTCAGACTCTCATTAAAAAAAAAAAAAAGAAAGCAATTCCAAGGCTTAGAAGGAAAATGGTGAAAATCTTACTATCTTGCCTAATTCTCATGTTTTCAGAGGTGCTTCTGTGATGTTTTCTAGAACCTGAGCGTTCCTCATATAAACTGGCTGTTTCTAGAAGTTGTTTCACCTGAGCACTTGCTCAGATGATAGTATCACAATCCTTCCTTGATTTATCCAATTCTGGATTTACTGGAATGAAACACACCTCTTACAAAATGAATAAAAATGCAGTTGCCGGCAGTACAGGGCCTGGTTCTGCAACCTTTACTCTATAAGCCTGGTTCCCTGTGGGGTAACTGTTGAAAGAAAAAAATTGCAACTGTAATAGAAAATACTACCTCAGTGAAGATGGTGTCAAGAAGGAGCATCATGAGGCTAAGGTTAATGTTTGTTTTGAGGAATCTCAAAGTGCTTCATGCTCATAGTCATAAACTGGAGCCACTGGATGGATATTGTACTCAGCAGTTTAGCAGAGGGCAAATGGGATCAGTCGGGCAACTTTGCATTTGAACAATGAGCTCTTTAATATTACTGGAGAGCAGATCTACACACTCAAGCAATATTCCACATAGTATCTGTTACTGGGCTCACCTGATCTATCATGGAAGGCCTGCTATACATTTTGTGATGAGGATTTAGTAGTTAAAAGTGCTTGGGGCTTTTTTTCTGTTCTTAATGGTTCAGCACCAGAGGAACTGTTAGGTTAGTTTCTTTATAAAATAATTCATACATATAAAATCATATATAAATGATCTATAAAACCCTGCTTTTCTTTACAACAAAAAGAAACTCTTATTTCTAGATGCAAAACATAAAGAACATTCTTCACCAATCTACTATAATTAATGTTTCTGTAACTTGTATATTTCAAATCACTTAAATTTCCTTTGTCACTTTTTGGTGTCCCTTAGGTCCTGGTGACGTACTTTCAAAAGAGATGCTGTCAATCTTCCAGAAAATAAATGTGTATTAGTATCAGAATAGCATAAATTATTTAATAAATGCCATTTGAAATGATTTTTTTTTTTTTTTGCTACCAATTCTGTTAAATTAGTACAGAATTAGTAAATTATTTAGAAAACAGTGCTGATATCAGGCTTGCATGTACTTACACTGAAGTTCTGGCTTTGCTGCTATTTATTGCAAAGTACTGACTTGCTATATGCAGGCCAGGTTTTCACTCTTTTGTGTAGTTTTACAATGTTTAAATTGTCATCCACCTCACCCCTTTTTCTGGTGGGTACTTCTGAGGATCTTTTTTTTAGTGTGCTTCATGTATGGAATCGAAGATGGCAAATTCACATTGCTACAAATTATATGAGATCAATGATTGCTTAGCCAGGCTGTATATTTTCCTTGCAGATAATCATAGTATTGACATATCACCATTAATGGTGTTTTTCTCTACGTATATGCTAATTGTTTTAATTTCTGTATTCTGTATTGAGTTAAAAGGCCTGAAGGTCACAGCTGGATTGACTCCTAGTATTTTTTTTTTCCTCCTCTTTTCCATAACTCATAGTTTACTGATATTTTTTTGAAAGTTTCTGTGGCTGACCTAAAGATCAGAAGAATATTTTTTTTTTTTTTAATTTTTTATTAGGGAAGCTGTTTATTCTTTATGTATCTTGGCAAAATTTGTGCAAAAACTTTGCTGTAGCATAAAAAATAATGCATTGAATTTGATTTACATCCTAAATCTCTTTAATGATAAATCATCAGCTTAAATGTGTTCCAAGCCAGCATAACTAAAATTTGTTACCATTATAAGGACTTTATTAGTCTGAAAATGAAGGCTATTCTAAAAATGAATGTATATAATGTGATACCATATCTCAGAAATCACAATGAACATTTGTATGAAGTGAGGCCAGTAATAAATAGGTACGGTAAGACAAAGTATAGAAAAACTACAGTGGCTCTTTTCGGAATGGTGTGGAAAACCATGCTTTTCCATCACGCATTGTAATAGCTCAATCTCCAAATTAATGATTCAGTATTTTTTAGGCGTTGCCTTCACTCAAATCTGTTTAATCCATCTACAGGATGATGTATGGTGATTGCTGTAGGCGACAGGCCAGTCAGTATTCATACAACCTCATACAGCACTGTGCGCATGTAAATGGCAGAAGCCTGTAAGATTATAACCCTGTCAAGACCTAGTGTTTGAAGACCTTGAATGAGACTCTCCTTGGGCACTGAGGATTTGGGAGTAACGAGAAGGGAGAAAGGATAACAAAGCTAGCGAATATGCCAATGCAATCCTCACATACAATTTAACAGGTATTGTGCATGACCTGTGGGCTGCAGTGTTCATAATCCTGCACTAGTATAATTTTCTTGGTTTCTCTTGGAGATGTACTCACGCAAAATCAAGAGCAAAATCCCACTGAGTGTCCATCTACCTGGCTCTAAACTGGTTTATTTCCTGAGGGCTGACAATTTAAAAGTACCTATCAATGACATACTTTATAATCTCCCATTTGAATTAATGAGTGGTGTTTCTGTGCATTGACAGTAATTTTTTTTTTTTCTTTTTAATGAGTAGCCCTCTTTTAGTGCATTTGTTGAATTTTCTTAATTATTTACCCCTTTGCTTTATTGTGTTCAGCAAAGCATGTCAGAAATTTGCAGAGTAATCAGCAAAAGTGAAGAATGGGACAAACCTCAGAATTCTAGTTACAAATTGAAAGCAGTAATTGAATAACACCTGGTTAGATTTAGGTTTTATGCCAAATGCTAGAATGACAGTAAATAATTAAGCTACATGAATCAAGACAAATAGACAAAGCATCTAAGGACATTTCATCTAAGATAAGTGTGTGGTGTGTGTGATGCTTCTATTTTACTGTAAGACAAACCAAAACCTTCTTTCATATATTGAGCTGATTGGAAATTTGAGCAATGAAATCCTACTTTAATCCAGATTTACTTTCCATGTGTTTTGCAGGAAACGAGCAAAGATTCATTTGGGGGAAAGGTAGAATGCAATTTCATTAAAGCCTTTTAATTCTTTTGAGCTGCTTGGATTGATGTGAAATCAATCACACTGTTTGGAGTCCTTCCCTCTCTATGTACCTTCTTGTACTGTTAAATTATTGCTGGATCAAAGCCCAGTGATGTTTTGTTTTGGTGTGTGTTTTGTTTTTTTGTTTGTTTTGGATTTTTGTTGTTGATTGAGGTGTTGTGGTTTTTTTTTTTTTTTTTTGTGTG
>JASSUY010033106.1:109845-127805 GCA_032466535.1 Forpus xanthops
ATAGAGGTAATTAATTTTATCTCTATGAATATTGGATCAAATGCTATTCAATTTTCCTAAAATACTTACTTTTAGATCTAAGAGCTTGTGAAAACTCTCCAGATAAGCATATATGTAACTCTCAGTTACATGTTCATAGTACAACTGCATTTTTTTAAGCAGGGGTTTGTAATTGCTTCTACACTTTCAGAGCTCCACTTAAAAAGTGCTGGAACCATATAACACTTTGGATGTTTGAAAGGAAACTACACTTTGTAGAAGCTGTCGCTGTTGAAAAACATTAAAGATCCCTTCTAATTAATGATCTACAGGTTGACATCTATTTAAAGGGAGGTTGGTGGTTTTATTCTACTGCGGCTAATTAGCGATGATAATCAGATGATTTGTCAGCTTCTCTTTAGTAGCTTACACTGAATGTTGCAAATAAAGGACAGAGCTGTTTTTCAAATTATTTAAAACTAAAGTGCTGCTTTATATAATTTGATAATAATACTTTATTCTTAAAGATACCTTGAGCTGTCTCTAGATTAACGAATAACAAGTTTTTTTTTTTTCTGAGTCAACTCATTTCAACTCCATTAATTTAAAAGAAATTATCTATGTTATACTGATCTAACAGATAGAAAATAGGATTCAGTGAAGAGTAAACATTTCTTTTAATTGCTTCTTGTTGTTTGAGATCCATTTTGAAGTCCACTTTCTTATTACAGTGTTAATTTTATTAACTGGTTTTGCTTCTTTAACTCAGCACACTTTTAGAACAGTTTAAGAAAATGAAGCTTAATGAGTAAGCATAGAAATGTTTAACGGAATAGATAGCCTTTAGTGAATTAAAAGCCATAAGCTTTTACTGTTGGTTTTGAGGCTTTTAATGTTGTCTTTGTTTTGCAATACTTAAAGTGGATTAGAGATCTAAGGATCAATGTTACAAGTTTTGTTTTGGATTAATGAAATGACATATAAGGGTTGACTGAAATTGTTCTACTTTTGTGATCTCTCCTATTTTATGCTTTTGACATGAATAAGTTGCTTTTGTTTTACAACCAAGAAGCCAGATCTTCAGCAGAAGGGCACTGTTTATATCAGCAGTGTGTCTGCCCAATTATTTTCTTGCACAGGCAGGTCACAATACTACACCCTGCGGAGTCAAGTCAAAGGGCGGGATCCATTCCAACAGAGACTTGCTTTGGCAGGGATTGCAGGCTCATGATTTTGTGGAGCAAAAAGAATGAGGGTTTTAGTTGTGTTTTGTGGCATCTCTTAAAAAAAGAAAGTCATAGTCTGCAAGATATCCCAGGAACTGATACATTCAGTGATATATTTAGAATCTAGGTAATGTTTTTTATCTTCAGAAACCATTAGCTAAATTATCAACTCAGATAAATGTACCACGGAGTTTAGTTGGGGAAAATATAGGGCTTACAGAACTGGAGTATATACACATATCAATAATTCTCCCCAGCTTTAAGGAGGCCTACTGTTGTAAAGTTCATATCACTTAACACCAGCGGGAAACTTTTCAATCTGATCAAGCCCTTGTCATACCTTGTAATCTAAGGGTATAGTTTCATCAGCCAAGTGAACAGGTTGCTGCTCCTGGAACTCTCCATCCCTCTCTGCTCCAGTGTCCCATTACTGTGTTGCTGCTAGCCTCGAGATCTTGCTGCTTGCTTTGTGCTAGCACCACTGCTCATTGGACTTCTCTGTGACCTGCTTTCAGTTACAAACCTGGAGGAAAACTAAACCAGGACTATGGAATTAGGTGGTTTCCTGGTGACCTGGTGATTTTGAGTAGCATACAGAAAGGTCTGGCAGATTACCAGAGTTTGGGAAAAAATGAACTTTGGCATCAAGTGGTAGAAGGAGGAGAGTTGGAAAGAGAGAGTCCCCTTTTTCCTATGGTAAATCAGTGTGTTGGCTCAGCTGTCCATGCAGCCACTGCTTAATGCTGCTGCTAAGAACACATAGGAAATGCTTAGCTAGCACTCTAGTTACAAGAGTGGTCCCATCAGGGCTACAGAAAAGCAGTGTTAGCGCTGCGGGAAACCCTTTTGTGAGGTTGTCTGATGTAAACAGATGGCTTCACTTGAATGGGACTGCTCACATGTTCACTTTTGAGCAGGATTGTAGGGCTGTTCTCAACCTGCAATGCAATAAATGAGTTGGACGATAACCAAGCTCCTGGAATCCCGCTGCAGTTTTTGTTGGCCTTCTAGCTGTGTTAATAAAAATAGCTTTTACTACTGTAAGGTCTAATAGGTTTTGAACTATTTCATGTGAAACAAATGAGCTCCAGTTTATGTCTGAATTTAATGACAAAGTTTGTGGTGTCCTGTATGAACGTACGAGCTATTTTTAATAGCTTTGCAGTTTTTACTTGCTATAGGAAGTCAAACACAGAATGCACTTTAAAGCCTCACTGTAAATTAGTATTTTTCCTTGTATTCATTAATATAGCAAAATGCTAAAATTCCTTTTGTTACCTCTGCAGTAGATAGAAGGTATTTACTGAAGTGATTAAACTGCATCTACTTTAGTTGTTAATCTGAGCCTTCATAAATTTCTGTTGGCTGAACCAATAGGAAATCTGAATAGAGCCTCAGATACAGCTCAGTTGTGGCTGGTCCTATTACTCAGGCAAGCTGGCCATCTGCTTCACCAGGAGCTCTACTTGGGTAAAGAAGGCAACAAGGGCAATTGGACTCCTTTGGCACTTGCAGAAGTGATATCCTGTCATGGAATTTTTGTTCTAAATGTTTGCAATTGAAAAAAAAAAACACAAAACAAACCAAACAACCCACCATCATTGAACAGTGGAAATGCAATAATGTTAGATTTTTAAGTTCTAAAGGTTTATTAAACCTGCCACAGAATGCATTATAAAATGGTTATCTCACAGTGGAAATACAAAAAATAATGAAACATTGGAGCTGAAATTTAAATCCTTTGGAAGTTTGGATGTCTCTTGTATTTGTTTGAGGAAGAAAAAAGCTAAAAGGCAAATAATTTAATTCCATACAGTAATGACTAACGAAATCTAAATGAGCTAAGAGTGTGGTAAAAGCTCCAATCTTGATAAAGTACTTTATCCACTAAAACTTTATCGCTTGCTAGCGAAGCAATTGGTACCTGGAAAAGACGCTTCAGCAATTGATTGCTTTGCTTTTTAACTTGTTCCTCTAGGGATCTTTTTCTAATAGGGGTCAAGAATTCTCAGAGACTTAAATCCCAAGAAATCTCATAATGTAGTAGAGAGAGAGATGCAGATTACCATCCTGTCATGAGGAAATCTCAGTCGTTACACATTCCGTGTATAGATACTGACGTTTTGGCCACCAATGTGCCAGGTGTGGCTATGTCTTCTTCCTAGCAGGCATTTTGAAAGACTGATAGAAACTGTTGCTATGAGAAAGGCATTACAATTTAAAAGTTGCAAGTTTGTAGACAAATGCCTGCAGTTCTGCCAGGATTGTTATTCATACATTGTGTGCTACCACTATGAAACTTGGGAGTCAGTGTGTGCCTTTACTGTGGTTTTGTCCGCTTGCTTTTGGATCTAAGTATGCAGAGCTTGTATGCTCTTGTGTTCCCAAGGATGCAGCAAGTGTAGGGCTTATCCAGCTGCACAAGTTAGAGCAGGAGACCCTTCTTTCTTGCTATTCATATTCAGTATTGTGTCTGGAATGCTGCTTAGAGTAGCTAGTTAATGTAATTTAAAGAGTTACTTAAAATACTGTGCCTTACAGCCACCAATGAAGGGAAGTAGCAGCAGAATCAAGTATCTTTAAAAAATTCTAATGGGTGAGTAAATCTGACAGTTGTAGAGTTTGGCTAGTTAGGGGACATCTAAGTTAAATGCTTCCATTGGTGCTGACAGGATGTGTAATGTTTCAGTGGCAGATGATATTGTATTTATCCTCTTCCACTGAATTCAAGAACTTTGTCTTTTTTTGACACACTCATTAGTATAACTATTTGGATAAGAATTTCTTAAAGATTTTTTTTTTTAAACTGAAAATTGTAAAGAAATTATCCTACATTTTAAAAATGAAAGAGCCAAAGGATGATTTAATTCTTATTGCTTATTTTCAGATCTATTAAGGCAAAGTTTATTTTTGTGTGAGCACATTGAGCAATGTTGTTTCAGTTCAGGTGATCCTTCCTTTGCTCAGGCCTGCCTTAGCACATGGAATTTCTTTTTCAAGAAGCTTGATAAGGAGTGACCAGCCATAGCTATTAGGTGCAAACTGAAACTGAGTCACTACTGTATAAGAAGGAAATGTGATGAGTGTCCAAAGATGAGTGTCATGGGCAGTATTAAGTAGCATTAAAATGTCTGTCATGCTGGATGCTTGTAGCATATGAACTATCTGTTCTGTACTGAGACTTCAATTTTTCTGCTTTTCTGAAAATGTTCTCACATATTTAGTTTGCAATAAGTAGCAGTCACTGTTTTTGAAGTGCAAAAGCCCTGTGAAGTTTTGGTTCACAGCTTAAATTGTCCTTTTTTTTCTTTTTTTTTTTTATCTAGAGCCCCATTAGTTATGGTTGTGTTATTCAAGTAATAAAGAATTTTGCTATAGATATGGCTTCTGTGGTGAAAGAGAAGTAGCTTTCACTTTATGTGATTACTGTATTTGTTATCTGTGTAAGGGGAAGTAGTTTATTTCTGTGTAAGGGGAAGTAGTTTATTTCTTTGCACAAATTAATTTTTTTATTTAATAACTTGTGATATAATATGATTTGGCACTGTTAGATTTTGCATAGCAAGTTTCAATCTAGCAACAATATATAAAAAATATTAAAAATTTACACAATTTCACTGTAACAAACTGTATTGGAAGGCTCTTACTGAGGCTGATTTCTAGTGCTACAATGACTGATCGGCTTTCTGGGGAGCATTGACTGAATCGAATGCAGTTCAGCATGGAGTCTAATTTTGAGAATAAACAGCGCATTGGTTGGAACATTTATTTAAAAAGCAGTACAGCTCTCAAAATGAGAATAGCTTACTGAGCAAGTTGTTTTATCAACTGCTAGTGAATATATCAAACCTTCTCCGTGGTATGTACTGTGCACTTTCTAAGTTGTTTAAGCACTTTTTTCATTTTTCACATACTGTGTAGTTGTCAGCACTTCCTAAACTTGAAGATTTTCATTGTTTGGTTATGTTCTCCTCTTACTGTTACCTAATTGTTATTCTACAGCAGCCTTGGGGCCATTAGAATGGTTCATTCTTATGAAAATGCTTGGGATGCTTCCTCCTGTGAGTAAGTGGAGGTGTCTTTATTTATACTGTGTTTGCTTGTTCTTCTTACTCTTTATGTCATTTTGTCAATTAGAACACATTTGCAATTTAATGTGCCATTCATGAAAAAAAAGGATTTAGGAGAGCCCAGGATTGTAGCCTCCCCTAGAGCTCTACAGTGCTTGCTTTGCTTAACCAGCAAGTGCAGTCACAGTTCCTTTATGTGGATTAAGACACCTAATGTCAAGACAGCTGGTTGAGGTTACTCAGTTTAGTGCAGAACATATGTAATGTGTCTGAAATACATTTTTATATTGTGAAGGCTAATCTTTCAGTACTTCAAAGACTGGTTCTCTTGAATTTAGCCATACTGATAATGCTTACTAAATACTCTAAGAAAAGAGCACACATAGTTTTTGTTGTTCTCACCTTGGAAAATACTTAATATACAGTTGGGATTAAAGAAAGTGTCAAACAAAAATTAATGCCCGATTCTTAGTTATTACTGAAGGACAAGAAATTTCACAGCGACTTAGAAGAAGGAATCTGATCTGTTCAATCTAAGGAATATTTACTTTATCAGTGGAAAGGTGTATCACCTTCTGCCTGTTAGATTTAGCCCTTGTTTAAAAGGATTATTTCTTATTCCTACCTTATTATAGGACTAAGAAGATAGTAAGAGTTTATTTGTTGCTTTTTAAAAACTGTGTGAGTTGAAGAAAGGTTAAAAAGGAACTTAATTTTGATTAATTTGCTTTTAGTTTTGTATTATATTGAGGATATATAGTATGAATATGTGCTGTTTGTGAACATGTATAGTAAGTGAACTATCATGAATTTAGATTCAAGAAGGTGTTTTTTTTTTTTTTTATTTAGGATCAATGTGAATAATTTAATTTTTTTTTTTTTTTGACTTTTTCCAGAATGGCTGTTTTTTAAAGTGATAATATCAAAGCTATAGTTATTCTGTTCTGAATACCAGAACTTTAAGAAAGAAAACATTTAAAATGAGAGGTTTTTTTTTTTTTTTTTTTAAGAGATCCATATGTAGTTTATTAGAAAATTAGGATCATTCTCTTAATAATTACTTCAGGCTTATACTTGAAGAAAATAAAATTTAATAGATTTGTTAAAAATAATTTAGAAACCATTTCTGTTTTTTTATGAGGCTGTTTGCATTTGTTGCTTTTTCAATAAATAAAGCGAAAGTAATGTAGAGAGGATGAGGATTATGAATATCTTTAATGTTGCTAGGAGGTATTTACAGTGTCATTCCTTTGAACTTGGTGTCTGCAGGAGACTTGAACCCTTCTTTCTTTGCAGGAAAGCTTTCCTGCTTAGTTTCAGTAGATTAAAATCCTGAATTTGTTTAATTCTTGGATTTATGTTAAGGCATTAGTAGAAATGAATCTATAGTCCTTTTATAACTGTATTAACTGAAAACAAATAATTTAACATACAAGACACCAATTTTAGTGTGTTCAAAAAACATTTTGCATTTGAGTATTATTAAAATGAGATTTGATTCTTTAGTTTTAACAGTGGTTTTAGTTGAGAAGTGTCTGCATATGCAGGAACATGCACACACAAATCACAGAATATAATACAGATTTTGCTGTCTCTGGCCTTCAGTAACTACTTGGCAAGTGGTTTTGAAAGGGAAACAATAAAAATCTGCTGTTGCTGCAGTGAAACATGGCATTTCTAAGTCTATTTTCAAAGGCAAAGTTTTCACTTTTGTTCTTGGATTTTAAGGTGCTTTTTATTAAAAATCAATGAATAATTTTAAGTGTATCATTGGGTTCTAGTCTGACAGGCAAGATCCATTTATTACGGATTCTGATACCCATCATTCCACTGAACTCAGGATGTGGCTTACTCAGTTTCCCCTTCTGTGCGTATGGAATATCTAGCTCATTAATCTGAGAAATAGACTCTGCATATATGGGTAGACTTACAGAAAGAAACAAGTAATTAAAGATTAAACCTAAGTTTACCTTATATTTTCATTCCTCTCAGCTTCCTGATATCGGTTTTATTTATAATCCAGTAATGCAGAAAATTCTACATGTGAGTGGATTTTTAGGGAGAAGGTGTAGTAGTATAATTTTCTGCTGTTTGGGTGAGTAAAAGATATTTTATTATCAATACGTTTCTGCTAATTTTTAAGGAAGTTGTGCATCTGGGACTTGGGAGCCAAATGTCTTAGTCCACTTAGTGTCAGTGGAGAACATCTGTTGCTTCAAGTTCAGTTCTTTATCATTTCCATATACTCTCACAGTGAAATAATCAGAAATAACCTACATCATCTCTGTATCAGAAAGTCTTCTAAAATGCCTGTATCTTAGCTTGGAGGCTAGAGGGTGAGTAATAAAACAATCAAATTAAGTAAATGAGGTACTTCTGCACACACATCCCATGATGTTGTTGGCATTCTGATGAATAATTTGATTTAAAAACAGAGTAGACAATTTTAGTGGAGTAGTGCATTGTTTACTGTTAAACACACTAGAGTTAGAGGTGGAGTCTCTGGCTAGGAGCCCTTCCAGCACCAACTGATAAAAGGCTTCCTATGGAGGCCCCTCCATAGGAAGGATCAAGGTGCATGTGCCTTGTTTCTTGTGCTGCCTAATAGGTATACCAGCAAAACTGAGTTTGCCTGTCATATACTGTGACTTCCTGGAATGCTACTGGAGAAACAGTTGCGCTCCAGATTTTGCACTGCAAAAGAACAGGGCCATTTTGCCTTTGCTCACACAGGTGAGTTCAAGCACCTATCATCATTTATCCTGCAAACTGCCTAGGATATGACTCTTCTTTTTCTTAAGTGTTTGTACAGTGCAAGGCACAAAGAGTCCTTGATCAACTACTGAGTCTACAGAAGCTATTTTACTAATAATCTCATTATAATATCTAATTGGATACTAATTCAGTAAAAGAAATCCTGTACTTCCTATTCACACTGTAACTCTCTTGCTCTTCTGCTTCAGCTTGTCCCTTGGCTAGTCTTCTGTCCACCTCTCAGTCTGTATACAGAGATCTTTTAGTCATGTGAAGTGGGTGCAGACTCACATTTGTGTTGTCTTTTTGTTGATACTGTCATTTTGTTGATATTGTCAGATTTTTCTAATATAGTCTGGTTTAGAGACATGTAGGTATAAAAGATGTTCTGTGTTGCAAGGTCTTGAAAGCTGAAAATAAACCTTGTACAGTTTTCTGTAATACCTCTAAATGCTTATGTGGTTGGCTTTTTCATCTGAACAGTTTGTATTAAATATAAAGGAGTTTGCACAGTGTAGAGGTACTGACAGCTAAATATTGATCTATGAAATCTATCGTAATTTTATCAGACTATTTTTCTTTACATTTGCCTATTGTAATTGCTAGCAAAATGTTACTTTTCAATGTCACAACACATTTTACAATAATAAGAAAAGTTTTTTCCTGAACTATGGATTTTTCTTCTTTACTCATTAGTGCGGGGGAACAGAGATGGAATTTCCAGAGTTTTATCTTCTCCTCCCTGAGCATTCCGAGTCCTCAGGCTGTTTGACATGTAACTAAGCTAGACAAAAATCTGACAGCAAAGAGTATGGAAGGTGATTCTCCAGGATTCTTCTACCTGCAGTGCCACTGGAGTAGACTGTTCTGTTTGGGGTTGAATGGGGGAGAAAAGAAAAAAAAAAAGAGTACCCTGCCAGAAGGCAGAAAGGGAGAAAAGAGAGCTTATTGCTTGTTTTTCTGTAAAATGTATGTGGAAGAGGCTTGTTATGTACAGTTTGTTTGCATTTATTTGTTGAAAAGCTGCAGATGTATTAAAGGTGGAACTGTTCAGTTGGAAAAATATTACCTTGAAGAATGTTACTCTTTCAAATACAAAAAAATCTGTTGAGAATGAAGACTACTGAAGTGTCAGTAGGTACAGGAGTGTAAGTTTCATTTCTGAGTGGACAGTTTGAAAGCGGTACAATCTACCTTGGGCTTAACACATTCTTCATTACTTTAAAATCTTTCATTCAAGCTTAACTGGTAAAGAGGTGTTAGCAGTTCTCAAAGGTATTGTGAGCATGAGGAAGAAAGAACAAATGAGGGGTTTTGGTCTGTTCTTTATAGTCAGAAAGCCATGGTGCTTTTAATCTGTGAATCACAAATGTAATTCAAAAGATTTGTATCGAAAAAGTATGAGAGACTTCAAGGTTGAGTAGGCAGATAGAAATTTTATTAAAAGAATTGGAAAAGGCTAGAACTGTTCAAAGAGGAACTGGAAGGAGTCTGGAGTAATGCAGAGAGTAAGGCAGTGTAGGTTTCCATTATAAATTGAACATAACATTCTGATTTTAATACAAGAGGATTTTATTTAAGCTTTATATCTGAATCTCAATATTTTTACACAAACATACTGGAGCAAATGAAGCACAAGAGAGTTTGAGAGACTGTAATAGGCTGCCTTCCTGTTGAAGACTGTAACCCTATGGGTGCAGCCATTGTGCTGTGAAATGCCTGAAGCTATTAACCTCTTTCTCTTCTGCTGGAGTTCCATATGACTGAATGTGACACTGAGTAACATTCATTAGTAGTGTGAAGGTTGACTACTATCCTCTAGTGGCAGTGGGATTTGTTGTTAGCCAGGGTTTAGCTTCATTCCTATTCAGGCAACACTTGCTGGGCAAAACTTATCTTGAAGAATCTGAGGTAATTGTATTGAATAGTGCCTGTATCACATTACTTCCATTGGTAAGAGATACATTTATTTTTAATAAATTAAAAGCCTTCCAAATGATTCTATGATTCAGATGTGGCGTTTTTTTTTTTGATTAGTATTTTATTCAGTCTTTGATCTGACAAAATCACTATTATGTTGATTTATTCCAGTGGAAAATGACTACATGACATAATCTTTGTACAGGTAGCTTACCCAGAGCCAGTAATACTGACCACCTTCTTTTTTCAGAGCAAATTGTGAACCTAAAACATCCACTCAGGAATCTCTTACAAGAGAATCCCAGATGCAGAGGACCACAGGAAGTCTAGTGATAAAGTTAGCATAAAGCTCAGACATAGGAAGCATATCAAGAAGTTTAGAAGCAATGCTTTTTGCTGTATTTTTCCGGTGTTGCTTCTGGTCTTTGGTTTGCATTTTTCAGAACTAAACTGGTTTATGTTAAAGATGATACCATTTGTTTGTTTTTACCTTGGTGCTTTCCTGAATTATAACAGATCTTACCTTTCTAAATTATTTTTCTTAATGCTCAGAAATTCTTCTTTATATATGTTCTGGTGTGATTCATAAGGACTGCCATACTTTTTTCAGTCTGTATTTTAGTAATGCTTTAATCACAGTCAGAAGACAAAAACTTGAATTATAGTACAAGTAGAGCAACACCAAAAAATTGATCATTTCTGAATTTTGAACTTTGAAAAATCGCCTAGATTATTTTGTATTAGCAGATTTTAAGCATGACAGTGAAGACTAAATATTTTACTGCTTGTTTTTAAACTTTGTGGTTATTTTGTCCAGGAATCGTGCTAACAGGATTCTACTTGCCTGAAAGAGGTGACTGGTTTTATCAGTATCTGTCAGAGTAAATCAGAATTTCTATGGAAATTAGCTTAGTAGTATTCATTTTGGCTGCCTTGACATAAAGCAAAAAAAAAAAAACCAAACTTACTGAAAGCAAAACCATCCAAAAATTAATGACTAATCCTTCAGTGAATTGAGACTTCAGATAATGCCAGTAAACAAGTGGATACTCCTTGTCTCCTGGCAGTTCACCTTCTTGCTGAAACCAGGTGCTGCAGGTTCACATTGCATAGCATATATCAGTGCAAATAGCCCTTTCGATCTCTGTATGCTTTCTCTGTGGGTCATTACTAATCAGTGTAAGTAATGCCTGCAGCATTTTTATTTAATATTGTTTAAAATTTATAACTAAATTCATAGTAATTAAATCAGAGTTCTTCAAGGTAGGTTTTCAGCACTTGGTTTTAGCAGAATACGTACAGTTAAGTTTTGAGAAAATTGTCTCTATAGTTGTCCTTAGTAACAAACCTGATTATTGCTGACATCATTATTTTTCTTTCGTTATGGATATTTCTCTTGGGTATTCATAGCACTAATCTTGTAATCATGCATTTTCCCCCTTATTGTTTTCTCCTTTATCAAACTTAGAATTGGTTTTGTTCCCAATTGAAATGCAAGCTTTTTTGAACCTTTTTGAGAAGTGCCCTTGATACTGCATGTCACTTTTACTTCTTCCATATAACTTATTTTCAAGGGTTTTCTTTTGAATGACTTAGCATCATTATCTGGTACATAATTTTCTTTGTTCTAAAGATAATATAGAATAGTGGTAAGTGAAGTATCAGTCTTTTTTTTTTTTTTTTCTCATAGGTATTTCAGAGCTCTTTGCCTTCAGTTACAAGTAAGCATGGAAGATAATATTTGAAAAGCCTAATGACGTAATTAAATGAATTATAATAGGTCTGCTGAAGAACTGTATAAACAGACATTGGTACAATGCTTACTGTATGTATGTGTGAGCAATTTAAACTATAATTCTGCAAAGTATTACAGAGTGTAGGAGAACTGCATGGTTTGCAGGTTTTCTGTTAACATTCAGTTACCATTTCTCATGCTGTACAAAAGCTATGTTTATAATGCTTTCTAAAAAGTTAATCAGTGTTATCTCCTCATTTTATCACTATAAGGGTATGTTTAACCATAGCAACTTAATACAAGATAGGCAAAATAAATTAACAGTGTTGCATATGGTGCTTGACATTTTTTTTACCTAGCTACTATTTAGAAATAATATACAAATTGCTCATATTGCTTGCTTATAAGTGTATTTCATTAGAAATTCTTCTAATCATGTGGATGCAGATTTAATTCTGAATTGTAACTTCTTTTTAAGTAGCTAGCTCTGAATATTCCAGTGGTTTTGAATATCAACTATATACTAAATATAAAAGCAGATTTAGTATTTGCTTTGCGTAGTAATTCCAATTCATAAACAGTGGTCTGTGTGTTGTGTTTGTTAGAGCTTTGGCTACTAATCTCATACGGAAATGTTGCTTTGTAGGGCAAAATTCAGCAAGAGGGCCTGGGATTCCAGAGTGAACTTGTGCATTCCTTCAGAGTATTTTTGCAAGGGAGATTGTTGTGTTTTAAAGGTAGTTGATAAGAGACCTGCACCACCAACCCCAGACCTGCACCACCAACCACCATCATGCATTAGTCTATAGAAGGTATTTGGGTGAACATACTCCTGTACCACTCTGTACCACCATTTATCCAAGTAAAATTTTTGACCATTTGCAGGATACATTATAAATCAGGATGTCACTACCAGACAATCAGATTTGAACATTCCTTGCATAAAGTAGCTTGCCTATATCCCTTAGGAATACATCACTTAACTGTGTTTATGTGATAGTGTTGATATGCCTGGTTTTACATGAAAGGTAGGGTAGCATGTTATTTATGTCATCATGAATTCAAAAAGTAGGTGGTTGTGCTTTATGTATACTGAGGTTATCTTCTCTGGACAAATCACTCAGAATAATTGCAAGATGTAGTTTTATCGTATGGTTATTAAATCAGGAAACTGTTGTTGGGTTTTTTTGGTCTTTTTTTTTTTTTTTTTTTCAGATTTGTGCTTTGCTGCTACCTCAGGTTTTTTTTTCAATGGTTCCTTCTCTGAGGTGCCGACAACAGATTAACATGAAACAGAGCTCTGTTGAACCTAATTACATTGTAGCTCATTGTTTTGGGGACCTATAAAACTGTTCACTCCCTTTTTATGAGGCTGTATTCAATTGAAAGGCCATAAACAGTGCATTTTCTCTTTCCTACAGGACTGGAGATTTCATTAGTTGACTCTCATAAAGGCCTGATCCAGGTGCATTTACACCTGGGAATGAATGCTTCTTTAGCAGGTCTTAATCCTTAGTGAGTTAAGCAGGAGGGAATGACAGCAGGATAGCTTTTGATCAACTATAAATGTCTGAGAGCTTAATTTCTTTTAAAATTATTTGCTATTCAAATGTTGACTGAAGACATGCTTTCCTGTACTTCAGAGGAAAGATTTCAAATATTGGAGCATTATTAAAAAACAAAACAAGGCTGAGGTCTCTCTGTACTTTCAGGCAGTCACTGCGGAAACAAGATTTCCACTTCAGCTGGGGATTGTTATTTTTTTTTTTTCCTTTTTAAATCCTCAGGATCTCTGGGGAGCACTAATGTTCAGCATGTTTAGCCCTTAGAAGTAATGGGGAAAATGATGCCCTACCTTTAGTTAAGTCTATACTGCTTGTGAATTTAAAATTGATACATTTTTGTTGAATAAGTTTCTGTAGTATAGCTGCTACTCTGAGACTTGTTTAGATTTTTTTTCCTGTGTTTTTGTTCTTTATATTGTTTGTTTTGTTTGTTTGTGTAATATACAAATATTAAAATTGTGGGAGTTTCGTAGGAATTTAACTGGAAAATGTCCTGTAAAATTTTGAGCTAGTTCTTTTTTGGTTTTCATGTTGTAAAGTGATTGATAGATAGCAGTTGTTTGACAGGAATGCACTGCACTGTCTGTTTTTATGTGCTGCTACTGATAACCTGCTTGTTTCTCTGCTTTACCACAGGATGTGAACGGGGGCAGTTTCGGTGTGGAAATGGACGCTGTATTCCTGCAGATTGGAGGTGTGATGGGGCTAGAGACTGCTCAGATGATACAGATGAAGCTGGTTGTCGTAAGTGAAACTACTGTAGAGCCACTTTTTTTGTAATCTAAAAAATACTGAGATCCCAATGTGCCCAACTGTACTTGTTGTACAGGATGAATATTGGAGAGAGAAAATTCCTAATTGTCTTAAGATGACTGCAGAATCTGCTAAAGTGTTCTATTTCTTGAATCTATTGGCTTTGATAGTCTGAAAATCAAGTAGTGCTCCACTTCCAACATAATTTAGTCTCCTCTTAAAAATCTGAATTTCTTTAGATGACTATTTTCTAAGTAGATGTAGAAATCTATTGTATTATATCATTGCAGTAGTCCTGAATGTTAGATGTACATACAGCTCCCATCAGCATTGGTTGAGCTACAAATTTTTGATCTTTCAGGCCCTAGACAGTAACCTGTATCTACTGCACCTTAGGTAGAGCCTTGGTTAATTGTTTAGAGTTGGTAGTGTTATCCTTAGTGCCAGCAATTCAGGGACAACAGTTGTATTCAGATGGGCTGTTATATCAGTGCAGAAAGATTCTCTCAAGCTGAATGTTAAAAGGTTGTGAAAATGAAGAAATTCCTTTCACAGACTGTTTTCAGGAACTCATGTGAATTTCACCTTCTTGGTTCTAGTGGTTTTTAAGGTTTTGTGGGCTGGTGCACTTATGAGCCCACTTATAGGTTAGGTCAGTTTTTGCCCCTCAGATGATAACTGAGAAAGACTGATTTATGTTGGATCTTTTCATAATCTATTTTTCTATTGCTGCTTGACCCATATAATAATTGGAGGTCATTCACACAGCTTGGCAGTCTGTTTTGTTGCTTAGCACTTTAATTAACTCCAAAAACCATTGCAGTTCTGGATGAAGAATGTTTTAAACTGAAAAAAAAAAAAAAAAAAAAGGTGGTGTCTTATAGCCTGTTATTTCAATTAGTTCTGAGCTGCAACTGGAAAGAAGTGGTTGGTCTTTGAACAAGGAGTGTGTACAATTCATGTTGACTTTGTGAAAGATTAAAAAATAAAAAGAACCAACACTTACTGCAGTCTTCATAGTTGTAAGCATGAAGTTGAGTTGTTCTTGTTTTCATACAAATGATAAACTAGGAAGATGAAAATTAAATTTTTTCAGTTAACTGTGCTTTTAAAAACATGTTGATGTGCGATAGGTAGTGAGACATGTAAATGTCTAGGAAAATAGTTTAAAAATGTTTGAAACTGGCCTAAGGATTAAAATTATATTGCAGTGTTATCCTTTCATTCTTAAAATGGGAATCAAAGAAAATATGCATAAAGTGCATTGTCTGTAGCATGTGATCAGTTTTATCTCTCTAATTACTTAACCTCTAATGTAATTTTTTACTTCTCAACTCTAAATATACAGAATGATTTACATTTGTCCCTTAATGCTTTGTTAGCATTGGTAGCTGTGCGTGCATATCATCCCATGAGCACAAGTGTTTCTAGTTGACTTTGCAATACTGCAGTAACATAATCCTGAGAAAAAAAGATGGTGAAGGCCAGAGTCCTGTCTACTGGACTGTGCTGTACTAGTGACTCTTCCCAGGAGTATTAACTAGGGATAGGGTCAGCAGTAACACAATTTCAAACATTATCTTTCTAATAAATCCCTGTTTGGCTATTTGAAAGGTACAGAGTGGAGCTGGGCCTACAACATTCAGGCTGTTCTGACGTGGCCCTCACTTTCATCTCATGAATTCACTGAGAAGAGTCATGAGCTTGTTTTGAATGACCTTCTTCCAACCAGGGATAGAACATCTGTGGTAGATTGAGAGCAACTGAACTTGAGCAATTCCCTGTGAAACTAGGGAAGCTAGTGTGACTACAGGTGTAACGGGCTCTGCCATAAGAAGGCGATTCAGAGCCTTAAGCTTTCCCTGTAACCTGCCTTCAAGAGAATCTTCTGTTTCCGAGGGAGAACACAAAACTGAAGATTCATATGCAGGAGTTCACAAATCTAAATTTTGCCTTTGAGTATCCTTCTGCTGGCCCACTTTGCCCTCCTTGCTCTGTCTATTTTCTTTGGTTTGTCAAATGCCTTCTTAGTGGGAATTACAGTCAAGTGACACTTGAACCTTAAGTCTTCTTTTGCCTTATTTGTTTTCTTTCAAAGTACTTTCCCAGATGTCTGTTTTTTTTTTTTGTTTTTTTTTTTTTTTTGATTGCTTATACTAGCACAACCTACCTGTGAGGGAAATCAGTTTCAGTGTCTCACTGATGGTGAATGTATCCCACACTCATGGGTTTGTGACGATGAGGAAGATTGTGAAGATGGCTCAGATGAGCATCAACAATGTCGTAAGTATTTCAGTCTGACGTTATATCAACTTTATGAAATAAGGTAGTTCACATACCAGCATATAGAGAACATACAGAAACAAGCCTGATTTAGGTACGGCTTCTACTAGAAGAGTCTCTTTAGTTTCTAGAAGTAAAATAATCTGAAGTAGATAAAATATAGAAGATGAGTTCAAAAAGGCATCTCTAGGTCTTGAAATCTGAAAATTACCAATGTTTCAGTTAATTAAAAAGAGAAAAAAGGAGAAAAAATATACAGCAGTATTAGTTTTATAGTTGATATGAAATTTAGTAGTTTGAAAAAATCAGAAATCTGTATGTATTTAAAAAAGAGGAAATATGAGTCAGTTGAACTGAACTTCGCTGAAGATTCTTGTACCATATTAAGTGATGCTATTTATTGTCATTATTATTTAAAATTATAAGAGTTGTTCCATCTCATATTTAGACAGGAAGAATATAAAAAGTCCTGGTATGGAGTGAAAATGAAGTCTTTTGTTATGATTCAGACAGCTTAAATCTAGGAATTAATTTGTATTAGTATTTCAATTTATTATGCTATACAGTATATTATTCACAAGTGAACTGCTCTTTTAAACTAGTGTTTAATGTTATCTGTATATTTTAGAACAAAGAAATCATTTAGCAGCCTAACTGCCGTAGCCGTAAGCTCTTTCTTATTTCAGTATTGATAGCAAGATAAATATTGATAATAATAAAATACGTTACTCTGATTTTTTAATTTGTAACTAAGCAGTTTAAGGACTGCATGCAGTTAAGTACATGATGAACAGTGGACTGAGGTGATTATTACAGCAAATTACATTCTAAGTGTTCTTGCATAAGATAGGAAGAATAAGTGTAGTGTTCTAAGGATTTTTTTTCCTGCTACTTCTAGCATTAGGAGTTACATTAAGTGATAAGGATAAGATTAATTTATTTGCCTTTTGATTCTATGTATAATTTTTGATAACTTTTTTAAACTGAATAGCTCTGGAGCTACTCACTAACCCCCTTGATTCTGCAGAGGTTCACAGGTATGAGTTTCGGAAGGGTTTTGCTCACAGACTTGGTTTTTGCTTTTATCTCTTGATATGTGTTCCCACTGAATGGAAAAAAATGGAACTAAAGTTAACTGCCTTTTGCTCCCCTCTTCCTCTGAGAAGGTGCAGCACAACGCTGGTTATGTTCTAACTAAGATAACTATAGATGCAAAATGGAAAATGAGCAGCAGCTCTGAGTTGACTTTAGAACTGGGTCACTGTAACATCATTTTCCGTATACTGGGTAATCTTGAGTGGCGCTCATCAATGGTGCTGCTGCTGTTTTGAGCTATTTCCTTACTCTTCTAAAGGGATGTAATCTTTTTGCTTGGTAATTCTGGAAGAGTTTTTCCTTGCTGAAACATTAAACATTTTTCCTGAGGAGAATTGATGACAGCTCTGGGAGTCACACATGCAGAATTAAAATATATTTGGTTTACATTACTGTCTTCCTCTTGTTTTAACTCATGACACCAGTATCCCTATGAAGATAGGATGAGAGAGTTGGGGCTGTTCAGCCTGGAGAAGAGAAGGCTACGTGGAGACCTCATATATGGGCCTATAGGGATGCTGGGGAGGGACTCTTCATGAGGGACTGTAGTGAGAGGACAAGGGGTAATGGGTTCAAACTT
>JASSUY010033107.1:14246-31606 GCA_032466535.1 Forpus xanthops
GAAGTTTAGATTGGATATAAGGAAGAAATTCTTTACTGTAAGGGTGGTGAGGCATTGGAATGGGTTGCCCAGGGAAGTTGTGAATGCTCCATTGCTAGCAGTGTTCAAGGCTGGGTTGGACATAGCCTTGGGTGGCATTGTTTAGTGTGAGGTGTCCCTGCCCATAGCAGGGGAGTTTGAACTAGATGATCTTAAGGTCCTTTCCAACCCTAATTATTCTATGATTCCTTCTCAGGCTCAACCACACCATTACAGCCATTACATGGGACAGCTGCGGCTCACAGCCTGGGATCCAGCCATTCAGGGACATTTGTGACATGGGTGTCCTTGGCTTTTTTTAACACAGGTAACAATCCGTGCATGAATTCAGCATACAAAAGCATCCACATGTGTGGAGTGATCCAGAAGTGGAAGAAATGCCAGCACCATTTCCTTATTTAAGGAAAGTAAGTAAAAGAAGCCCAAGCAGGAAATTTTAAGTATTATTCTTGCTTTTACGTGTTTCTTTTTTTCTTTCCTGCTTTAAGTCTGTTTGAGATGGGATTAAAGCAAACTCCCAAAGGCAAATCCTACCAAATGCCACAGGGATTAAGTTCCACCCCTTCCTGCTTCCCAGACCAGCATCCCTAGATTTCCTGCACTGTAAGTTTAAGAGTTTAGGTATCCAAATCCACCTCCACACGTTTGGGCTTTTTGTTTGGGTTATTTTTATTTCCAAAGTTAACCTTTTTCTTCCTGTCATGCTTTTACCTTTTACATCATGAACTAAACTAGGTGTTCTCTACCTCATTTTATTTCAGTGCTGATCATATCAGTAACTGCATGCAGGTCTCTGTAGGAAAAGGCCTGAACGGACCACAGTGCTGCTGCCAGCCAAATGAGCTGCAGGACTCATGCTTAGAAATAACAGATCTTTCCACTTGTCTGCTTTAGGAACCACTGTGGCGTCTTCAAGGAATGTAAGCGTCATCTAAAATGCAATCACAGAGCAAAACTGCAGTGAACTTAGCACACTGATTGAAACCAAAGCTGAATGCTCTATAGCAACCACTCTGAGGGCATCCAGCAGAGACTAGCTTCCATAAAAGCAGCTGGCTGTCCAGTCCTTTTAAAACAGGCCACTTATTTAGGCACCTAGTTAGAGAATTGGGAGGGTTTTTTTTTCCAGGCAGTGTTGGCATGCATGCACATGTCTCAGTGATCATCTTATTTCAATTTTCACTGCAAATCATTTATGCTCATTCTGAAACAAAATGGCCATTGGGCAGAGCAGAAGACTAAAGAAATTACCCAGAACATAATAGAGAGCAATAGTAGCAGTTTGTACCAAATGCATTAGCAGCAGAACATGTACACTTGGATTATTTATGAAGAGGTGGTGCTGTCTGAAGCAGATGCCCAGCTTTCAACACACACATTTTGTCATAATGCCCATGATACTCACAGGTTTTCCTAAATCTTCTGCTCCTGGAATCATGGGGATTGAGAGAATTCTAGTTTTCCAATTTCCAAGTTAGTCTTACAATCTAGGGAGTTGATATACACCTTTTGGATGCATAGCATCAGCTTGAATAAGGAAATGTGCTATCCAAAATATACCAGGTATCCCTTTAAGGCTGCAATTAGGGTCTGATTTAAAACCACCTCCAGGCAACTTTCAACTTTTGTAGGCATAATCATGTGTGGATGCCAAGCTAGAGGTTGTTTGTGAGCAGGAGGTCTTTAATGTTTTATATTTTGGCTGCATGTTCTGTTGTTTTCTGTATCATAAAATCTTAGAATATCCTGTTAATATCCTGTTAATGTAGACCTTTTCCCAGCATTAATGGAGACTACCCTGTGCAAAGTGCTGAGCTATTCCCAGAAAGTGCACTGTGCCACAAAGTACATGTCCAGGAACGAAAAAGCTGTAAGCAACTACTTATTCCTCTTCCCCTGCAGATCTAGAAGGTCTTGCTCAAAATAGAACCTAAACCATGGCTCAGACATACCCTGCTGCAACCAGCATGGTTAGTGGTTAACATAAAGGCCCAGGATTTCTATCAGCATCAGTTCTGACCAGCCTATTGCAGTGGGAAGACAGCTCTTGCCCCGATCTTTCCTGCTAAGCAGCCCAGTTCTGGGCTGCTCCTGGCTGATGGCCACTCTTCTCAGAGTTTTGGATTACAGGCATAAAGCAGAATTAGATCCTACTAGACTAGGATTACTGAAATAGATCAAAGGTAGGATAGACAAAGTGAGATACCCTGGGCGCAGTGACACCAAGGCCAGACAGTTGACTGTCTTATCCATAGTCTCATACAAACTCCAGGCCCATGGATCCTGCAGTTGATGTTACTCTGCAACCATACAACTAGAGTCACTACAGCAGTGGCTAGGACAAGCAGGGGTGGGGTGGAAAGACCATATTGCACAAACTCTTGCTAAGTGCATAGGAGCTTCTCTATAGCAGCTGAAGCTCTGACAGACCTTGCCCAAGTGAGCAGCAAGAAGCCTCCATAGAGCTATCACTGCAGAAACTTGAACACAACAATAAAGAATCCAAGTATGCTCCATCTGCTCATGCTACCCAAGATGTATCACTGCCTGAAAGTATCTCTCTCCTTTTCCCCACAGCTAGGAACTAGGACACAGATGGGGTACCCACAGGTCTCTGCAGCACTCACCCCATCACTCAGAACTGTGAAGGTCAGCATGACCCTTACCAGGTTTGAGGACACACACAACTTCAATTGTGGAAAACAATCAGGATGAGTCACATTATGAATGCATTAATTTAATTCATGCAGACCTTTCATTTCATATAAGGGAGAATGGGGACAGACATATTCATGAACAAAGGGCCTCATCGTGACCCTGCCTGCAAAGGAAAAGCACCAACACTGCTTTCTGCAGTCTGTGGCTTCTCGGGGAGACCAGGTGCTTAGTGAAAAGATTTCTATGGTTTAACTCGGGAGAGACAAATTCACAGCCTGAGCCAGTGTATCAGTGAAATGAATTTTTTGCTATAACATAAAGGTTAAACTGCAATAAAGTTGCCAAGGCATCAGTTCAATAATAGAGATATATAAAGGCCATCTTTTTGCTACAGTTATTTGGCCAAACCACACAGACTTTCCAGTTTATACCAGCAAAACATTCAGACCATCGTGACAGAGCAACATGATCTAACAGTACAAAAGCAGAGTTGATGGATAGCTACATGCCCTGGCTACTCACCAGGCTCAAATTAACCATCTGAGCTACTCAAATGAATGGCTAGGGGCAAAAATATAACTAACATCATCCTAATATTTGGACTGGTCTAACTATTTCATTATAAAATCATTACCTTTGAACACAGCCTTACACAGCAGAAAAATTGTGATTTTATTTAATTGGAATAAAGTTTTATTGGCTGACCCAGTGTATATTACTATAATAATTTTTTTAATATCAATGCAAGCATATAATCTCTTTATTCTACTGCTTCCCTATACCTTAGAAGTTCTGAATCCATACCCTAATATCAGCTTGCACTAGGGGTGCTGTGATCCGGAGCATCATCTCTCCATCCCCAGGATGCATGGGTTAATAAGCTAATTTCACACATTGGGAATTAAGTGGTTTTTCTCCTGGCATGTGGAAGTTGCACACCTTTACTGATGGGGTCAACACAAGACCAAGCAGCGACTTTCATGCATTTGCAACCCCTATCTTAAGGCAGTATGAGTGGTGCTGAGAAGGCGCAAGCAACTCATGCGTGGGGACATACACGCCAAAGACAGGAAAGCATAAGAAGAAGTCTGTTGCCCAAACTCTGCTTTCCTCTCTATCTTCTGAGTACCTCCATTCCTGTAGTAAGAGGAGCAAGCTAGGACTGCAGACGGGTTTAGCTTTCTTAATACTAAAGATTGTGAGGCTTGGCCTCCAAGAAGCACCTGTGCTTAGAAAAGAGGGCCCATACATGTATTTCTCATGGATTTGTCAAGGGTTTGCAGAGGGATGTGCCCCTGATCCTCAGCATCTGCTAAAAGCCCTTTGATTAAAGCCAGCTGTTCGGATGATTGGGCTGCAGCTGATAGATTTCTGGCCTTCTTGTTTGTAGGAGCATGGTAGACCTTAAGGGAGAATGAGTATGAAAGGCTGCTGCCTGGGTTTCTTCATCTCTGTTACTACTTTATGACTTCTGTATCCCTTTAATCAGACTGAGAAAAAAGGAATTTTAGGGCCTTGAGCTAGCAAAATGACCCTCCCATCCTGAGGCAAGCAGCTCAGGCAAGCTGCATCCAACTCAGCCTGTCACTGTGGTGGATTACTGCTGATGGGAGATCTGCAGCTCCTTGACATTCCACGCCAGGACTGGGCTGACGTGTCCCCTGCTCAACCCTGATTTCCCTTGACTTTCTCTCAGCTCAAATCAGAGCAGTGTTGCTTCCAGGCTCTCACCTTGCTATCAGTGGTGACTGCAGCAAAGACCGTGGAGGAGTAAGGAGCCCATGCAACATCACCTACACCAGAATTTAGGTCATAAACAAACATTGGAGTCCTGTAAGAAAAAAAGAGAGGGAAGAACACTTTAATATATATGCCTCTCTGGAAGTGAAACATTGAGCTGCAAACACTGATGCTGCAGCCTGAGTTCAAGGCCAGCTGCAGAAGTAGGAGATGGGGTATTTCTCTGTGTCAGATAACAGTTATCATCTGAGCTGAAGACAAAACAAAGCTCAGTATCAACACAAATGGTTTGGCATTGGTCATGACATGATGAGAAGTAAAAGTGTTTCTTTCTGAAAGCATTTTGAAAGCTTCCCCCCAAGACACACAGAAAGATGGGGTCTCTCTAGTTAATAATCATATGGGAAAAAGTGATTTTCCCTCTATGGACTTCTGACAACACTGAATATTAGAGCAGTGTTGGCAACAGGAAATATTTGATTCTGATATACAAAAAAATCTGCTTCCTGATTGAAACCAGACATTGCTCAACCACTAACCCTGAACTTCATTATGTATTTTTAAATGTTCCAAGTTTTGTTTTATTTTTTTCTCTCTGACTCTTAGGAGGTGTCTGGCCCCTGACAATTCTCAATAGCATTTCTCCAGAATAACTCCACCACAGTAGGTCCTGCCTGAAGAAAGCCAGGTCCAAAGCAAAGCAGTCAGGCTCTGCGCTGAGCTGCAATGCTTGGCAAGTTCCTGGGGTTGCCGATGTTATATCTCATTCCTGAGGAGCGCCAATCTGAGTCACTAGCCCCCAAACTAGAAATAACAGGAATTAGCAAGATCAACCTCTTAGAAGGAAACTGAAGCTGAGGTATAAACACAGTCGATATCTGCAGCTGGCATGTCAGGCTGGACCTCCCTGACCATGCCAGAACCCAGCAGGACGTACTTGATGGTGTGATCCCAGATCTTGACTGTCCAGTCAGAGCTACAGGAAATGAAGACTTTCGAGTGGTAGGGATTCCAGCTGACTGAGTCCACGGCCATGTGATGAGCTTCAAACACATCCAGAAACTGGCTTGAATAGCATTTTGAACACTGTAAAGGAAAGAACTAGTCAGTAATCAGAGATCTCTTCTTGCAGAGAGATGCTTCTGAACACTTGTATGGCCTCCTAGGCTCTTCTGGGCTGGCTGGGAAGTGGTGGCTGATATCCAGAGGGGCTACAGAAGCAAAATAACAGCACATGCTGTTTCACCTCACATCCAGACAACACTAAGCTCCCCTCTGCAATACACAGAGCTAGGAGTTTAGTTTTCTGGTTGTATTTACAGCCACAGCTAGACCTCTGAGCCCTTTCTTCACTACAGGACTTCCACCACTGTCTGTGAGCTCGAGTTCCTGCCATGCCCCTGAAAAAGCCTCTGGGAAAACGAAGTGGAAAATATCTCTTGTGCTGCTCAGGAGCACATAGCACTATGTGCATTCGAAGTGTCACAATTAAGACCTCCAGTAACAGCACTCTGAGCACAAGAATGACCTATTGGACCTTTTGGCTGTAAGGATTCTGGGAATATGCCAGAAGTGCCTTCCTGCCATGATGCTGCCACAGCCTGCTCCGAGAGCCTGCCCCACCACATGGCTCTGCAGTTATTCTTCTTGTGCTGCTTGTGACTTCCCAGAGGGGTGTGAGAACCACAAGAGGTTGGCCAGCACTCAGGCATGTCCCCAGTGGGCAGGGGGACAAGAGTCTGCAAACTGGGCAAACCCTGCACACACATGTGAGAGTCAGGCCAGCGGTGTCACAGCTGATGAACAGCAAAACGGAGGATGCGTGCAAGAGCTGGAAAACATTTGGGAGCATTGGAAAAGACACTCTGTGTGTAAGCTCATGAAGTGGCGGAGAAATTACAATCTGCTGTCTGCATGAGCAGAATATGGGACTTGATTCAGATCCTCTCAGTTCTGTGTACACAGAAAAATTAGGTTATAGTCCCCAAACATCTCTGCAGAGGGTAAAGGAGGCTCCCTTTGTTAGCCGCAAGGACCTCATCTCACAACTAATGTCTTTTTGGTTGTGTTCCTTCACACGAGCTGTATCCACACAGTAGGTTGGGGTTGGTTTAACGGTTTTCTGTTGGTCTGCCTTGGTACTGCCACTTTGAGGACTTTTCAGCACCTTTCATTAATCCCTAATGAATGCAGCAACACATCATCTGCCCAAACAGCAGGATTGCTGAAGTGTTATATGACTTTACTTCCCACAAATCAAACCCCTTAATAATCCTAAGGCTTAACTGTTTATTACACGTGACACTCACTGGATATTCAGACCTGTTTTTTCCAATGCCCTTGTGCATTGGTACTGGTCTGAGGGTGCTAAACTAGTCACACAGCAGTAGCTCCTTCATCCCTGGGAGGTTTGCTGTGGTAGGAAACAGAAATAAGAAAGTAGCTCATGTTCCACTGAGATTTACTGACAGTGTGTATACTTGATGTTTGGCGTATACTCTGTCTCTGAGTTACTGTCCTTGTGTGTAATTATGGGACTGAAATGTCCTTTAATGGCATGTTTCATAACTTTGCTTCATAATTCTTAATGTTCAGCCACCAGGAAAATTGGTACTTGGCTTCTTTTGGAAATCACTTAGCTGTGAATAGACAGAATGGGTCACGAGTAATTAACACAAGAGAGAAGCTGCTTTAGCCATCTGTCTTTCCAAGTATGCGGACTGAAGGTCCCTAATACCTGAGGACTTTGAAGAGTGGGATACTAAACAGATTTGTCTGCATTCACCAGAACTCTAATGCTCAGCACTCTGTTTTTAAAGCCTTGTTGGGGCTGAGCCCCTGATCAATGCAACTCTCTGAGCACTTGTATAGGAGCCCTTTCATGCTCTGGGATGTGCTGATCCTCAGCACTGGCTTTGCAGTATGCAAGTCTGGCCCAGAGCTGAGGTTCAGGTCCAACAGGAAAGGGATTGATGGGTTTCTTATGAATCCAGTAGAAAAAGGGTCCTGTAGGGCAGATGCCTAACTTCTGACAAGATAGCTTCAAAGAGGATGAGCAGATTCAGGGGGCAGGCATTTGTGCAGCCTGTCTGATCTTCTAAAGCACTGCTCTAATTTGTGAAGAATGTTTTTCTCCTATTTAAATGGTGGTAGAGGTGTGAATAGTAAATGGTATTTTTATGATGAGATGGGAAAGCAAGAATGTGTCTATATACATACAGGAAATCAGTATGAAGTTGATTGGTGATGAGGCTACAAAACATGGGGGATGAATTCTGGGAGGAAAGGAGAACTCAAAGGACACAAAACTTAAAACTAATCTTCATTAACAGCACTTCAGATTATGCTAGATGTCACCCTGATGCAAAACTCCTCCGCATTCATGGTGAATGGATGGTTATTAGTGTCCTTATAATACAGAGCATCTCTTCAGTTCACAAACAGAAACACTGAGACTCCCTGTTTTTTGCTCAGTGAGTTCTTGTAGAGATCTGTTAAGATCTGTACAAAGGCTTATGAATGGAAACAGAGGCATGTGAATGCACTGGGCGAAACAACAGGAAATGGTAAAAGAAAACCTGCATTATTTGATGGCAAACGCAGTCAGTGAAGTGACAAGATAACAGGACAGGACAAATAGAAGCCCAAAGACAAGGTGGCGAGAAGAACACTTCATCAGACTCCTACCAGGATGTCTGCTTGCTTGGCCTTCCCCCTGATGTTCCCCCACAAACAGCCTTTTCATTCACAACACTGAGTTCAAAGAGTCACCTTTTCATTCTACACAGTCTTGCACTGAGTTTTATTATATTCACTTGCTACACTTTCAAACAACCTTCCTAAGACTGAAAGAAAAACCCTTTCTTACATGAATATGTTCCAATATCATCACAATTTTTCTGCGGAAGCCTGTTTATTAAGAAGTAATTGTGGCCAAAGAGCTGAAGCCTCAATAATGTTTCAATATGAATCACAGAGACCATACTTCTTATTACCCAAGCTGAATAATTCCTAAACAGCAAGATATGCAAAGAGGCAGTTTTGCATTACAGAATCGTATTAATGCAGAAACAGTTTGTCGTCTGTGAAAAAGGGTGATAGCTCTGTGTGTAATTAAGATAATGATTTCTTGGCTTCAGAAATGCCATTAACTAAGCAATTTTAAAAATTTCATCGTACCTGTTCTGCAGCTAAAGAATTAACATATTGACATTCTATTTGTGGGCATGCCTGGTCTCTGGGAAAACACCTTCCTGAAATGCACTTTCCAATTTATTTAATAAAAAATCTAAAATCTAGCCCATGTGGACAGAAACCCATGTTTGATCCTGGACTCATACTGCATGTAAGGAGGCTGCCCCTCTCACTCAACATCTAGTGGCAAGGGCAAGTGCAGCACAGAGATCTGAGCAGTTCAACTCCTGCTCAGTGTAGCCACAGGTCCCAAGAGCAGCTCAAAAGGCTGCAGCACCGTCACCGTCTTCAGCATCCAAGCAGGTCAATCCTCTGGTAAGCAGTTCACAAGTAGCTCCAGTAGGAGATTCAGACATGCAATGTTTCAATAAAGGATCTGATGAAGATGCACGGCTGTCCTTGAGAAATGTCTGGAGGTGTTGATCCCAAAGCTTTTGAAACTCAGGGGACGCTAAGGGTGCAAGCAGTCTCCCACCTGGTTTTGTGGATACTATAGAGGTCTGCTTGTGCTAGACACATGATTTCTCTTCCAAGTGTTAGCCCAGACAATCTGATGGAAGACTACCCTTGTTCCCGTGGGAACACACAAGTTTTATAGGCAAGTGTTTCACAATGTGAGACTGGTTCAACTTTCACTAAGACTTCCCTTACACAAAAGTCCAGTGCAGGAATGCTTTGTTGCTTATCATAAACCTGAAATCAGACTTAGTACCCATAAAATA
This sequence comes from Forpus xanthops, assembly GCA_032466535.1. Lineage (NCBI taxonomy): Eukaryota > Metazoa > Chordata > Aves > Psittaciformes > Psittacidae > Forpus > Forpus xanthops. The sequence goes on from JASSUY010033107.1 coordinate 23,600, forward strand.
GAAGTACTTGTGAAACAGTATTTCTGCATTTGTCTACCCAAGAAGTAGTTAAAATACCTGGCTTCATGGCAGGGATTGCCCCTTATGTTAAAATCCCATCCTAGTTCTAGTTTCACTGACAATCACTCAAGGCAGAAACACCTACAGCTTTGTCAATGCAAATGCTGGAAAATTCTGCTCCTATTCAGTGCTCCTCCATGAAGAACTTCCTTTGCTATGTAACTGAGCCAGGACACCAGCCTGAACATACTTCCTGAAGGGTAGCTGATGGTCCCCACCAGTCACAGACATGCACTCTCATCATACTCCTTGACATGTATCACTCACCTAAGCCCAGAGGAAGTTCAAACACGTCTGTGTCTTTTGGTCAGGACTAGGCACAACAGTACCTAAAAAATCTGGAGTACAATACTTAGTGTACCAACTCCTGTGGGTGACCAGCCAATTCAGAACATTTGCCCATGATTGGACAGATGCTTTGTATCCTGAAAGCATCAACAAAAAGCCATTACACCTACCTCACTGAGCATCACCCATGAGCCCAGCCTCCCACCTTTCTCCCACCTCACTTCTTTTTGCATCTGCCTGGTGCAGTGCAAGTGAGCATTACTCAGAAATCTTCCCCAGATACTTCCTGGCAGAGGGAGAGATTTCAATCAGCATTATCCCTGTGGAAGGGCTATATATTTGCTAAGTCCATCTTGCCTAAATGATTGATACTTATTTCAGAATACCATTTCCTTTGGGTTCTTTTTCCCTGTTTTGCTTCCCTTTTGCAGGCAGGACATAGTGAAGGAGCTTAATGCATCCTCTAGGAATGTCTGGATGGATCTGCTCAGCATCTCAGCCTCCTGCTGATGGCCGACCTCCCACATTGAAGGGCTGTGGCTACAATATTAACAAAGCCCCAAACCTAGCTCAGAGGAATGCTGTGCAAACAGAAGTTACATGAGTAAGCAGCTACTGGCTTTATTTTCAAGGATATATACAGCAGAGCTCAAAACTTTCTATTTTTTGTCTTGATTTCTTAAGAAAACACAATGTCTGTGTCCTGCTGCCTGCTTGTCTCTCCTCCCAGACAACTTTTGATCTTATAGGCAACTTCAGGCAAAGCTGGGACTTGGCAATATTAAGGCCTTGCGTATTGTGCAGAAAGGGATGGCTGTAGAGCACAACCATCTGGCAGTGCCCCCATCTTGGGAAAGGCGAGCAAAGCTTGGCTACTGCCCTCACCACATGGCTAAAGCTGGCTGGATGCAGTTCCCCCATGGTGCTGAGCACCAAGGGGACAGGCTGCAGGAGGGCACCACTGGAAAGGAGGTAGCTAGCCCTGTCTGCAGGAATCAAAGGTTATAGCATTGAGGTGGGATCACAGAGCTGGGGATAGAATGGGAGTGATCAGAGAAAGGAATGACTGAAGTAGTGAGGAACTGGAGATAGCAGGGCAAGGAAAAAGTGGGACCAAGGAAAGGACCTAGGATGTAATTGTGGAAGGGAAAGACTGTAAGGTGCTGGTCCATAGGAAACAAGGTTTCATTAGCCTCATTACTCACAGTGTAACAGGACTAAAAAAGAAAAGAGCTGAGATTTTTCTTACCATTCCCCCATAGCCATGATGACAGAGGATAATGACCTTTTAACTTCTGCTCTGATCATAGTTGGCCCCTCACTTGCAGAGCTGCAATCTGCAAAGCATTCTGGGATGCAGTTTGCATGAAAAACATTCAGCCAAATAAGGTCTTAATTGGGTCTGTGCAGAGAGCTCCCCGTGACCCTTTGTGTCTCTGTGCTGGTCTCAGGCTCACCACAGTGATCTGAGAGCACGACCAGGCTCTGAAGTTTTACATTATCACTGCTTGGGCAAACAGTTAAGATAATGAATCTAAAAGACAAGTACAGGTCAGGGGATGTAAAACAAGAGACAAAGAAACCATTCTTACCTTATAGATCTTCCCCTCTTCAGTACCAACGAGAAACAAATAGTCTATCTTTTTGTGAAAATCAAATGACGTCCCACAGCCTGGTAACAGAAGAAAGGGCTGTCAGACAGAGAATTGGTTCATCTGGGCACCACACACTCCCTGCTCATGGTACACACACACTGCTGGGATTTTCAGGAGTGATTTATCAGCCAGAAGCTCCCATGAGAAATGAGCCACCTCTACCTCTTCTGCAAACACTTACAGACCCACACCAAGCTATGCCTGTCCCCAAGACCTGCAATTTGAAGAACCAACATGTGAAAATGGAAAAGATAACAGGAAAAACTGGAAGGGAACTGGAAGAACAGATTGGCTAGGAATTCATATTGGTAAGTGAATCCCTAGCCAAGTGTCTGTCGCAAATATAAGTTATGAGCACCAGGCCTGCTTCCTGTTGGGGAAGAACAGATCTTTCCTGTCTGTTTAGTATTCACAGAAAATAGAAATGGTTTCTTATGCATAAAGGAGCCTATAGAGGAAACATCACATCACACCTCCCTTTTCATCCTTAGCTCAGAAGCTTAGCAGGCTCACTTCAGTAAAGCCAATAGCAAAGGATGTGATTTGGGAAGAAATCTTCTGCCAGACACAGAAGCATTCTTTTAACTTCAAAAGCCCTCAATGGAGCAACATTGCAAACTGTATTTAAAAGAGGTGTCAACCACAACAGGCTGTGACTCCTTGAGATTCTGTGGCTTGTGTTCCTGTGGCAGATGCAGCATCATCCAAGAAAGCCAATACTGATGGTGGTGAAAGAAAATTTCAGCAGGGTCCTTAAGCAGAAGATGGGATGTCTACTGAGAGCCAGAGCAACCTGGGCTGTTGATCAGCAAAGACACCCAAAGCAAACATCAGATAATAAACAAGTAGACAAGGCTGAGAAGCACATAGCTACAGAGAACTTTCTGCAAAGGCAGCTGTCTTAAACATTATGTCTTAAACGTTAACAAAATGTAGTCCTCAAAGGAATTGTTAAGGTTATTCAACTCCATAATCCTGTCGGCATTTTTAACATTTAAATAGGTTGTTAAATATTCAAGGCAAGTCTTTGAAAATCCATTTCACAGAAACACTAACAAATAATACCAAAACCTCTGGGAGTTCTGCAGTGTACTGCTTTCACTGGTCTCTTGCAACCTATGCAACCTTCTTACAAATTGTTCAGCAGTTATTGTCTAGAAACATAGCAATCCCTAAACACAAAGTGCTTTCTCCAAACCCAGGCCACAGCTTCACAGCCAAAAGCAGATGCAATAGGATGATTAGGAGATTCTTCAAGGCTCCCTGTGTAGTCCAGGACCTCCAGAGCTGACTCATCCCATCTTATCCCAAACACAGGATGGTCAGGCTGAGATGATTCAGCATAGAAGGACTGCACTGTCTGTATTTCATAGAGAGGGAGCCTAACATAGTAGCTCAGAAGAGCTGTGGTGCTTTTAGAAAGCCGAAACCTGCTGAGGTTCATCAATGCTGGCTGGATGAGCTGTGCACCCAAGAAAGCGGAAAGGCTGGTCCAGATCAATGTCTGGCAGGAAGAACAAAACTGACTTGGTTTTGACAAATACAGGTGATGCCTGTGCCTTGTCCACACTGGGATATCCCAGTAAAATCATCATGATTTGAACTGAAATTAATCTTTCTTCCCCAAGTAAAGGCAAGGTGTAACCAGCAAAATTTGACTCAATTAGCAGCTATTGCTCCAGGCAGATTTTGCCTTGCTACAGGATGAAAGCAAGGAGGTGTAACCCTTCTTTAACTCCTTTCCATCTCACCACCCTACTCCTAATTTAATTCCCAGAATAACTGATTAGAGGCTTTGTGTCAGTAATTAATCAGCATGGAAAGGACTTGGGCTCCTACCAAGTGTTTTCAGCTGCAGCTCCTCTGGCCTCTGTGCCGTTGTTCCCTCTACTGACAGCTTGATGACATCTGTATGAACCAGCTCATTCTGCAGGCAGAGGAGATTCCACATGAATAACATGGTTTACAGCAACAATAGAGAGACATTCAGTAATTTGAAATGGCAAATTTTATGGAGGAATTTTAAAAAGCTGTCCAAATGTTCCCTAATGTTTCATGCTCACAGTTGGCAACTTGCTAACGTGTCACTTTTACATAAAACCTCCAGGAAACTGATGCTTTGGTGCACTGGAGCTGAGAGCCGCTGGAGTACCACCCAGACACATGCAGCTGATGTGGGAAACTTTGGGCTTTGGGGTCAATGTTTTTGAGTGGCGGTTGACACTGCCAGCTTAAATCATTGTGTTATGCAAAATCACCCTGCATGGTTTAAGATGGGTATTGCATACCATTATAGAGCTGATTAAAACCCACGCTAATGGATAATAACTCACCACCTTGCCAGTCTTTGCTTTTTACCATCTTCCTATTAACCCCAGAGCAGCCTCAGTTCCCAATACTCACAACCTCATGGGTTCTGAGATTCAAATAACAAGAACATCTAGCAAGCAGCTTTCCCAGAGGAAAAATGCCCAGTGTTGTTGCTATCAGCAGAGCTCTAAATACCTCTCATTGCAGGCCACTCCTGCACCAGGTGATGTATGCACACAGGGCAAAAAGGCTGTGCCCCAAACAGTTTACAGTCAAGGTGGAAGACAGAAGACAGATGAAAATAGACACAATGTAGATGAATATGAGGAAACAATGAGAGGGCAAAGATCCATTCTTAGACTAGTGTTGGGAATTAAAATACCACTGCAGACTGGAGTTGGTTGTGAATATAAGAATACCCTGGGGCTGACAAAAAGAACAAAGAACTAAAGATTAAATTAGTGAGCAGTGTGGGCTGAGGACTGGATGTTTTAATGAATCTGCAGATTTCCCACTGGAGCACTGTGAGAACAAAACATAACTTCTTAGCTCAGTGAATCAAGCTTTAGCTGGACCTCCTCTAAGCCCAGAGCAGGACTCAGGTAGAAAAAGAGATACTGCCTGGCAAAGTCAATCCCAGGGAATTGCATGTTAGAGAAGATGGGATAAGACCTTGTGAGTTCAGTACTGCAGTCCGGAGGGGACAGTGATCTGCAAGATATTTTTATTACATTTTAGTACAAATTTACAAAAGGATCAAGAAAGGCCAAAACACATAAAATAATGCATTTCCTTCTCACTCATTTGCACTGTTGCACAGCAGCGTGCCCTGATCTATTGATGGCTGGAACTGTTCTCTGAGATACCAGCAAGCAGCAGGACAGACTCCTGCAGAATGCACAGTCCTACCTTCTGTTATTGACTCTTCATGTAGTATGTGGGTTACATCAAGTTGGAGCCAGTGGGTCAAGGCAGGAGTGATATTAAGAAAGAGACATATATGTTGATGTATGTGTGCAAGAACTAGAAAGAGTGATGCCCAGAGCACGCAGTAGCAGAGCATATTCCATGGGCTGCTTACGGTGTACCCAAATAGGAGTGCTAGTGGGTTGCTGGGAGCACAGTCAGGATATGCTGAGTAGGTACTTGCATCTGCTCAGGCTCCCAGGACTGCCAGTTCACCATAGAGAGTCTGCCCTGTCCAAGCCATGGGTAGTTGCCATAGGAGTCTTTGGAGCTGCCTGCCCCTGGTGACGTTGACATACTCTGTGTGTCTAACCAAGATCAGACACATGATCTGAGCAGACCCAAAGATATGGTAGCACACTTACTCTCTGTGCTGCTAGAAAGGCAAACCACATGAGATCTTCTCTGTAAGTATACACCTTTCTGCATCCTTTCTCTGAAGATGCCACCCAGCACCTTCATCTGGCCAAGGCCTCTGTGAACAGCTTCTGCAGCCTCTCAGCTTCACAAAGGATCTTACTCATGAAGACTTTCCTGTTGTGCTGCTTTTAGTGCATACCCAGCTTTTCCAGCTCCACAGTCTGGAAAATGCATCTGTTCCTGGGGCTGTTTGTTGCCAAAGCCATTTGTATATTCCTCTGGGTAAACAGACTGTTGACAGTTTGGCCTTCCAGGAATACTGAGCAGTAATACATTGCTTCTGCCTAACAATTGTAAAGCACTTTGTAAGCATTAGTGAATTAGGCCTTGCAGCTGCCTGTTTCTCTTTAGCTGTTATTAACCCCAAGTGATGAAGGAGGCACAGACCTGTTTAGTAATTTAGCTCTAGGTCACGTAGGAAGGGTGAACTACAGCTGCTAATAAAATCTGGAATTGCTGAACATCACTCTGGGCAGCAGTGTCACACTGCATCCCATTCTTTGATGTGACTCTACAGCTCTCCTTTTTGATAGGCAAGGTGTCTGTGCAAGGAGGGAGAGTAGCATCATCCAGCTGCAGAAGTTCTGCATTCTTCTGTGCCATTTTACACCTTCATGATGACTCAAAACCAAGCCAAGACAGCCTAAGCACAATGCTGCTCACCTGCTTTCTCATGAAGTTTGTCCAAAGTGATTGTGCCCACTTTTAATAGACAACCACTACGGGCAAGCTAGATCAACTATCCCTAGATAACATTCAACAACTCTTCTACCCCAATTTTTTGTGTGGCTTGCCAAATATTCAGCTGGAAGAAAGAATTTATCAACTTTCTGCTCTCAGCTTTGGAAGTGTCAAACAACTATCAGTGTTTGAAGAGGCTTTAGATCTGGATAGTCCTGATCAGTCAAAAAGATTAATTAAGGTCTCTTTCATTTATTCACTATTTGCACTATAGATCTGAAGAACAAAAAACCTCTGCAGTTTCTTCATTTTTTTCTAAGTAAAACCTAGAGATAGCTCTTTTGTAAAACCGGAATCCAATCAGATTGTCCATTTCTCCTCTCTAGATATAAACCTACAGATTATAACAAAATGCCTTTTCCATTCTGTTTCTTGCTTTCCCTGATGAATCTCTGTCCAAAACCAGAAACCAGACAGCACCTAAAATATTGCTGTTTTCCAGCCCTGCCTGCTAAGTACATGCCAGCTCTGGCAATTTCAGAGGTAACTTCACCTCAAAAAAATCTTAATAGCCCGCTCCTCACATGGGTGTAGCCAATTTTATAACAGAAGTGCAAGGAATAAGTAGAAATGGCATTGTATTATGTGGATGTCTTAGAAGTCACACCAATTATTAGGTGTATCTACATGCTCAATGGTTTACAGTGTGGGAACGCAGTTAAGCACCGATGAATCACAGAAATGTTGCAAAAGACCTTTTACCAGTTGAGTTGACACCAAAGTGCATCTGCAGAATCTTATGTTGTCCCAGCTGTGGCATTTCTCTGAAGTTAAGAGACTTAACCCAGTGTTTCTTTGCCTTCCAAGTGGAGAAGGCTGAGCACACTCAGATACATATTGTTAGATATGAACAGCAGCAAGGCCTAAAATGTTCAGAACAGACAAGCCTTGCAGAACTTGGCATTACAGGTTAAAAAATGAGCATCCAAGGATATAAACAAATTTCTTTGCTGGAAAACAATGAAACAGCTGCTTCAAGCTCATCGTTGGGACAATTCGATCATCTTTTACTTAAAACATTTTGAAATCTTCAAAAGCCAACAGAAAAATTAATATTGAGATTCAGAGACATGAATTTAAGGATCATTTAGGGACATGAATGCTACATTTCTATCAGCATATATACTCAAGGAAAGAGCGACAAAAGGCAGGGCATGAAAACAAGTTAACAGAAGCTGTCAATGCCATGGCAGGGAAACCCTCTGCCTGTCCGATTCCATCTGCCATCTCACTGCAAATGTGAGCTTACTTCGTGCTATTTTGGCCACAAGGGGAGAAATTTGCACCATCCTTTTCCCATTCTGAACCATGATCTTCAGAGGAACATTTTGGTGTTGGGAGTCTTGAAGCTGGAGAAGAAAGCCCTGTGGAGAAGGACTTGGGTGTGTTGCTTGATGAGAAAATGAACATGAGCCTGCAGTGTGCTCTTGCTGCCCAGAAACTAACCATATCCTGGGCTGCATCAAAAGGAGCATGACCAGCAGATCGATGGAGGTGATCCTGCCCCTCTACTCTGCTCTCGTGAGACCTCACTTGGAGTACTGGTGTCCTCAACATAAAAAGGACA
>JASSUY010033108.1:0-34253 GCA_032466535.1 Forpus xanthops
CCTGCCCATAGCAGGGGGATTGGAACTAGATGATCTTAAGGTCCTTTCCAACCCTAACTATTCTATGATTCTATGATGCCCCTGCCCTAAAGGTTGTCAAGGATTGCAGCAAGAGCAGATTGGTAGCCTCAGCAACATAGATCAGGTCCCTGATGATTAGGAAAGGCAGCCTCAGGAACCAGCTTTGATATAGATCTAAGGATTATCTAAGTTACTCCTACGTGCAGTCAAATCAGCCCCAGCCTATGGCCCTTGGAACTACTTGAAATAGATGCCAAAGAGAGAAGGAGGAGTTTTTTACTGGCCTTCCTGAGGAAAGAGAAGGTCTTGAGCTCACCCACAGCATTAGACAGAAGACCATTTAGGAGAGAGACAGAAATCCTCAACTACAGAAAAACCTCTTTGTACTTTGCACTGGCTTATACACCACAGATCTACCATGAAACATAAACGTGTGAGATGTCAAAAGACTATGCCCTCAACAGGACCACTGTCCTTGCTTGGCTGTCCCACCTTTTAGCCTCTGGACTACCCTAGTTCAGACCTGCCAAGCAGGGCTATTAATGGGATGTGTAAATAGAGATGCAGAGGGCTGAGTGGACTTCCAAGATTGCTCACTAGTCTCAGACTCAGATTTCTAAAGGAGACATCACTTTGGAAGATCCACTTCTTTATTTTCATAGTATCCCAGCCTGGTTTATGCTGGAAGGGACCTTAAAACTCATCCAGTTTCAACACCTGACATAGGCAGGGACACCTTCCACTGGAGCAGGTTTCTGCAAGCCCTGTCCAGCCTGGCCTTGAACACTGCCAGCGATGGGGCAGCCCCAGCTTCTCTGGGCAACTTATTCACCAGCCTCCTGTCTCTCAACAATAACCCACAACTTGTAGCATCAATAAAGAACTGATGACATATTAAACCATTGCTGTTATTAAACCAGCACTTTGCTAATACACAAACACAGACTGATTTCAAAGTTCAACTTAGAGCTCCTTACTGATACCAAGCATCTCAGGACAGACACCCTCCCTCTACCTGTAAATCTGCCTGCATTATTAAGCACGACGTTCAGAATATATGTATGTATTTCATCAATCCCTGAGTGGGCACTGAGAGCCCCACATCAAAGGTGTTTAGAAGAGCTATGCTATGGCAGGAGCTGCAAGGGAAGAATCTGGGGCTGGAGCCTGCGGGCAGAGACGGGAGCTGCAGTGTCACGATGAAGGATATTCAGTTTGAACCTCAATTCACAGGAGTGCAGGACATGGTCATCACTATTCCTGCCTGATTAGAGCTGTCAAAACCCATCAGGGGAAGTTTGCCTGCAAACCCGCTCTCTGGCTGCACATTTAGCAACAGGAGATTGATGGTAGGAGAAAAAGAGGAGGAGGAAAGACAGATGAGCATTCACACACTGAGGGACCAGCCTCCTTCTCCTGCCCGTCACATTTCACTCCCCACCTGTATTTAGTGTCTATCTTAGTTAAGAACACACAGAAAGAAGGAAAGGATTTCTTGCTAATCCAACACTGGACTGAGAAGCATACCCAGAATACAATTTGCTTTCTCTGAAAGGCATCAGAGGCAGACATACAGAGACATGTTCCTCCATGGGACCAACACAAACCACCTCTGCCAGGGCAAGGAGCACTGGATGAAGATCTGATGGGTGACAGGAGAATCATCAGAACCCATGGGTACAAATGGGAACTGTGAGCATTCTATGGGCTCTCAGAGGAGATGGGGTGTAAGAGAGGTCTGATCCCACCCTGATGGCAGAAATAAGCCTCTGCAATTGTGACCTTGGACAAAGAGTCTTTCTGGAGGCAGAGCTCACCACAGAGGCGAAGCTGAGGATTTAAGAGCTGGTTATTGCATTTTTTACCATTTCACCCAAATAGGTTCTCTGCATGTATTTGCAAAAAGGGGGATCGTAAAACATGAGCTTAACTTGTGCCTCCAAGTTTTCTTCCCAATGGAAGGAGCACCGCAAAGCTCAAACACTGACTGATTGCTGGCCTGAGAACAATGAACTTGCTTTCAAAATCTGGCCTAATAAACATCACAAGTCTCTGATTTGATTTGGACAGTATTCACCCCTATCTGCCCGACTCAAAACTCAGCTTAAAGCAACACTTAAGAGTCTGCTCTCCAACAGGAGAGGAGCAGATTGTTCCCAGTGATAATGCCAAAATTTGGGAGCTGGCATTTTGCAACCAGCTGCAGACTCAGATTGTGAATTCCTGTACAACCATGAGCAATGTGCAGGATGTGTCAGTTCTCCCATCTCCTCATCTGTAAAACAGGGACAACACCAGTTTCCTACCTCCCACTGTGCCATGCAGTTAATTAATGCTCCTTTGAGTTGTGAAGATTAAAAGCAGCACAGAACTGCAAGATAGTGTTTTATCATTGTTATGAATGAAGCCTCCACTTGTTCTATCAGAGTGCACCTTAAAGCAGTACTACTGTATATGCTGTCAGTTGTTCCCAGCAGCTGTACTACCACTGGCACTCGCAGGAGTTTGACTGTAGACTTACAAGGAAGAGCTTTGAAGAAGAAAGAGAAGGAGAACAAACAAATAGGAATTCCACCACATTTTGTGTTTAGCACCTGGAGATGAAGCTCCTACCCTCCTGCGGGCTGGAATAAAACCAACCAAAGACAAGAGCATCTCTTCACCTGCTGTTCTTGCCTGTGCTTTACCTTCATCAGCTGCTGTAGCCTTGCATGTACAACATAGGGACAGATCATGCTGCCAAGGCACTCAACCAGCAAATTCAGATCACACAGCCACACAGGAAGGGATTAATATATTGTCTTTAGCTGATAAGTGGAAGAAATACAGCATAAGACACTGAAATTGCCTGCTGGGGGAGAACAACATGTCTGAACCACACAAAGACATGGACAGAGCTCTGATGGGGCAAGCACCAGATGTGTCCAGCTGTTGACACCATCCAAACCACATCCCGTCCTCCCAGGTGAGCCAGTGGAAGAGGCCATAAGAACACTCTTCACCTCTAGCCCAGGGGCTCTCCAGCCCCTGTAAACCCACGTTGCCCTTATTTGATGCTGTGAGCATCAAACACAGTGGAGCAGGTCCAGGTACACAGGCTCAATCCCTCTCCTGCCTCACGTAGCTCTGAGCTGGTAACACCAGACTAGCACATAGCAAAAGAAAGTTCAGATCCTCGAGTACTTCAGGCAGATCACCTTTTGGTTCCAACATATCCTGCATTTTTTAACAGAGGACCAACATTAATTCCTTTGCTCCACCTCACATATTTTCACCCTACACCTCCCCAAGGCAGAAACCTCTCCTTGATACCTAGTGCTCTCCTGACACTGCAGCCAGCTTCTCCATGCCCTGCCAATGCAGCAGAGCAGCTTGCTGCTCTCCATCCCTTCTCCAGGTCACCTCCACCCAGCCTGGGTGAAGGATCCAGATGCCTGCAGCACACCATGGCCACACTGCCCCCGATAGGTGCTTTTTATGTTTAATTCAGGAGCTAGTTTAGTTAATCTCTGTTTCAATAATTCATCTCTTCCATCTTAATCTTGGTAGTTGTTGAAAATCCCTAATAAAACATTTAGGGGCTCTTTTAGTGAAGCAACGGCATGATTTACTTGATGGAATCCAGTCTTTGATGTCCTGTGCTAATTCCCTCCCTCCCACCACACCTCAGTCCTGTTTATCGCTGTGCCGGAGGTAAGAGGCTCTGGTTGAGTTTTGTAGCACTTAGATACTTGGTCAGTGTTAATAATTCAGCTGCCTCACATGGCTTGGATAAATCATGTAGCACATCAGCCTCTTCCCTTTATAAACAGCCCCTCTGCCACCATGAATCCCAGCATGGGGATCAGGAGGGGACAGGCCGAGCATTCCAACCAATGTGGGTCAGAATATGAGCAAAACATCCCAGGTACTTACTACATTGTTGGAAGAAAGTACACCCTTTTACAATGCTTATATTTCATCCTCTACTGCCAGAATGGAGAAACATGCTGGGTTTTTGCATCTGTAATTGGGGAAGAACAGATGGTGAAGGCACAGTTGGAAGTAACACAGCCATTAAAATAATCTATATGGCTTGTAATTCTCCAGCACGTGAGAAAGAGGAGGGCCTGCCTCTGCCTGAGTGCCCACCTGGGCTGAAAAATAGGTGGGAAAAATGGGGCTTTTTGCAGGTTTTGGGATAGTGAGGTGTTTTGGTGGGTTGGATGGGGTTTATCATTCCCCTTCTCATGGGATGCTCCTCTTAAGGCAAGCTGAGGAGCCAACAGCTGAACCAGAGCTGCTTCCACTGATATTTGACCCCTATGTGCCACGTGGGGCAGATAATACCTCCAAGACATCCATTTAAAGCAATGTCTAGCTTCACATCTATCTTAATAGGTTTAAAATGACATAAACAGATGTAAAAAGAGCAGCAAAAAGTCCCAAGCACTTCACACAGGTAGGGGTGATTCTGTGCTTAACACAGATTTCAAATGGGGATGATGGGAGAAGGAATTACACAGAACCGCTCCAATTGATTCAGGAAAATGGAAAAGTCTCAGGGCAACGCTCAGGCTTTGCCATCACCTCTATCACTTGCAAATCTTGAGAGCAAGAAAATGTATTATCAGAGTGAGAAAATTGCCCAGGAAAGCCCAGACATTTAGCCAATACATGGAAATGTATGCCCTCTGCATGGTTTCAGAGAGCTCTAAACCCCCAAACACCCCAACCACGGCATTGTTTGGTACCTGGGTTTTGGTTATGCTTTGTGTTCATTCGTTTTTCCACACAGAGTGCTATAGAAAAGGTTCTGTTTCAATACAAAATGAAGAAAATGCCTGAAATCTTCCAAAAACACATTAGAAGGAGCAATCCTTCCCCACTAAGATGCAGAGGCCTGCATCCCCATCCTGATTTATGGAAGGGAGAAGGAAAGGGAATCACAGCAACATCCCCTGTACCCAAACACCCCATGTCCCTCGGGCACAGCACCTCCCTGGGCTGGACACAGTGATGTTCCCAGCCAAGAAACCTCACCATTGGGCTTAAAACCTTCACTGCCATCACCAAACAAGTACTTCTCCAAACCCTTCCTCTCCACCCTGAACACACAGGAGCCAGCAGGACGTCACCTTGACAGCTGGCTTTACTTTATGGACTGTAAATACATTTTTTAATAGGTTGGTGGCAAGAAAGTTGCATTTTCAGGCTTGAAACCATCCAAAATTAACTATGATTCATTTCAGAGGGGTGAAGGTGTGGAGGAAAGGGGAACATGAGGTTGAAACCCACAGAATATAAAAGCCTTGAAAGAAACAGCCACAAAGCCCCTGCATAGCTGCCTTCTGGCTCTCAGAAAGAGATTAAAAACCTGAGCAGCATTAGGCTGAAGCAGACGTCACAGAGGCCACCCCAGGCCATGCTCATGCTCAGATAAGACTCTTTCTTATTATTATTTTCCTGAAGACAACCCAGCCTTTGCCAACACAGAGCTCTGTGGCATCACCCACATGATGGCCTCATCTAAACCAAGGAGAGGAGATGCAGGTGCCTGGGGTGACCGGGGGTTCCCCACTCTCTGCCTCATAGGGATCCTGCCCTGAATAGCAGCATCTCCTCCTCTGTGTGTGTTCAGCTGTAACAGCCATTTTTCTCCTTCTTAGTAGCTGGCGCAGTGCTGTGGTTTTGACTTAGCCTGAGAACAGTGCTGACAGCAACACCTAAAACATCAGTGTGTTAAGTAATGTTTACTCTGATCAAGGACTGCTCACTCTCATGCTCTGCCAGGGAGGAGGGGCAGGAGAAGCCGGGAAGAAGCAGAGACAGGGCACCTGATCCAAACTGACCAAAGGGGTATTCCATACCACAGCACAACATGCCCAGGATAGAAACTGGGGGGGGAGAGTTATCTGGAAGGCACACATAGCTGCTTGGGTTGGGCTGGATAGCACTCAGCAGGTACTGAGCAATTGTACTGGGCATCACTTGTGTTTACTGGCTTTTCTCTTTCTCCTTTTATATACTCTCCCCTTGTTATTTCCCTTATTGTTATTGCTATTAGCATTAGTAGTATTACTACTACTATTATTAGTATTATTACTACTACTATTAGTAACAGTAGCAGTTTGCATTATACTTCAGCTACTGGACTGTTCTTAGCTCAACCCATGGGATTTACATCCTTTCCATTCTCTTCCCCATCCCTCCAGGAGCAGGGGGAAAGAAGGGAGTGTGCAAGTGACTGCGGGCTTAAACCGCAGCAGTGTACCAAAGCATTAAGCCTGACTTGCCTTCATTAGCCCCAGTGCTGCTCTGCCACCACCTAATTTGACTAACCCTTTAGTGCCTAATTTAATTACCCCTGCCCACAAAGTGACAGACAGCTGTTAAAAATGGTTATTGCATTATTAATATGCTCCAGTAATTTCCCATTAAAACTATACTGTTACTAATTTTTCCCCCCCTTGTATTTCTTCCCTCTTAATTAGTCTATTTAAAATTTGAAGGAATATTCTCTTTATGGTAAATGGGAGCGTCGAGCAAATTACATTTTTGATGGAATACTTCTGCGATAGGCCAGCAAATAAGAGCGTTGAGTTGTTAATTATTGTCAGAGTTTCACACCATGCTTGCTAATGAGGCAGTCAATCTTCCCTGCCATTCCCAGAATATTAATGGAAGCCTGTTGGTATTGATTTTGTCACTGGGACAAGGCAGGGATCCCTCCCTCTTGGGTGGCTACAGGGAAGGCAAGGAGGGCTCTGTACTGGGGGGGGGACACAGAGAGCTTTGCGACGGGCTGAATCATGGAGGATTTGAAGCTGAATGAAGCTGTTGGATATGCCTATACGGGTGACAGCTCCTGTCAGATGTGCTAGTCTCTGTCCCCAGTCTGTGTCTACTTGCTGACTGAAGTGTATCAGATTGACCCCTTATCTGTCTATGATAAGAGAATTTGGTTGTGGGGTTTAAAAGGCAAGAGAAACACCTGATCTGTCTGGATTTCAACTGATAATTTCCCTGCGACACTATGAAGTTATTAGCAAAGTGACCATGGATAAGGATTGACATGAAAGTACATGGACATGGCTTAGGCACTGCGCAAAAGCAGCCTTAGAGCTGCGCTGGAAGACGCAACAGGGAACTTTCAGTAACAGTTCTCAAGATCTTTGAGGTCTGATCCTGTTTGCTATTTGCACTAGTGCTCCTCTTGAAGGATGGAGGAGTCTGACAGCAAAGTCTGCCAGTGTCAGAGCCAGAGGATATGAATACTCTAATCACTCAGGGTCCCATTGTCCATCTCAGAGAGCAAGAGTCAGTCTTATGGGGCCATGCCCAGGGCAATCCCCAATGCCAAAGCCATCTGCCTGCAGTGTCTTGGCCAAGTCAGACTTAAAAAAGTCCTGGCTTCATAACAGGGGAAC
Source organism: Forpus xanthops (assembly GCA_032466535.1). NCBI lineage: Eukaryota > Metazoa > Chordata > Aves > Psittaciformes > Psittacidae > Forpus > Forpus xanthops. The sequence goes on from JASSUY010033108.1 coordinate 7,431, forward strand.
CAAGACAGAGAGGAACAGTGTTCAGCAAGGAGGTGTCAGGGTCCAGGGCCAATGTCCCAGCTAACATCTCCCCTGGGCATCAGGGAGCTGCACCGTCAATTGAGAGCTTGCACGTACACACATGCTACTAAAAGATGCCACACATATCCCTGCTTCAGCACCCAAAAGCAGGAATAAGCACACACAGAAACTGTTCCACCTGAGCCATGGGGACTGTTTGAGTGGCAAAGCCCCCCTCGTATAAGCACGTCCCCCTCTGCTTTCTGCAGCCACATCTGCAAAAACAAAGAGCCCTTTTAGAGCAGCAGCGCTGCTGCCACTGCAGGTGAAGACACACGGAGCAGACATGGACAAGCTGATGTTCCTGCTGGAATATGGGCAGGAGGGAGCATAGCAGCTCCTGGAAGCACTGGAGCTGTGGCAGAGGACATGGGACTGACTTTGCCAGGGCCCTGTTGCCAACACAGACCAGTCTGTCACAGTACAGTGGAGAGGCCAGAGCTTTGGGACTTCAAGTACCTGCTGCAGCTGCTCCAGTTGGGAATAAAGGGGGGCTGATACACATCAGGGACTTATTACACCTATGGATCATGTCTGCTGTGGATAAGCAGCATATTCAACCCTTGAACTCTATTCATCAAGAAGCCCTTTATTAAACCACCCACAGCTTTACCATTAACCCTTTATAAAATACTCAGCTATGGCTCCAACCTGGATCTGAATCCAGCGCTTCAGAGCCAACATCTCCAGCTCTGGCCCTTGTATGTTTGATATGCACTGATTAAAATAAACCAACTAAAAGGGAATGTGGACTGAATTGAACTGAATAAAGAGACTTCTCACCACAAAAGCTCAGTGCATATTTACACAGTATCCTGCCTTAACATTCAGCTTCTTCATTTATGTCATTTTAAGCCCTCCACAGCAGTAGGGAAGTACTATCTGGTGTTTAATTGTGTGTTCTGCTGGGTTCAGTGCAGCTCCCGATGAGCTACTGCTGGAAGAGAGTCCTGGGATGGACGTGGAGAGGCAGTGACAAGAGACATCCAACACAGAGCCACCAGCCGGGAGGGTGAGCAGCATCAGGGATACTACTCCAGCCTGAGCCAATTTGGCCTTAATTATAAGGCAAAACAACACTGAGCAACCTGGCTATGTGATGCTATAAGGAACTGGAGTACAACAACCAGATCTCCTATTTGCAGGAGGCATGAACATGTTCTCACCCCAAACCCAGTGCCAGCAGAACTGGAGATGCTCCAGTGCAACTGGGGGCTCTTTACCCCATCATGTGCCTCCCCTCCAATGACTGCTCAATGCCAGTCACTTCCATTTACTCTTGAGGAGGTGAAATATATAAGGGCTGTTTGGCCCATAAACACTATCATTGCCATCCCTCCTTCCCTGGAGAAGAGAAGCTGTGTGGAGACCTCAGAGCAGCTCCCAATGTCTGAAGGGGGCTACAAGGATGCTGGAGAGGGACTCTTCATCAGGAACTGCAGTGATAGGACAAGGGGTGATGGGCTCAAACTGAAACAGGGGAAGTTCAGCTTGGATATAGGGAAGAAGTTCTGCCCTGTGAGGGTACTGGCACAGGGCACCCAGAGAAGTGGTAAATGCTCCATCCCTGGCAGCATTCAAGGCCAGGCTGGATGAAGCCTTGGGCAGCATGGTCTAGTGCGAGGTGTCCCTGCCCATGGCAGGGGATGGAACTGGATGTTCGTAAGGTCCTTTCCAACCCAAACCGTTCTACGATTCCCTGCCTCCATCCCAGGCAGCACCAGTGCTGCTCAGCCCTGCCGGAGCCTGCAGCACAGCGTGACAGCGGGTCCTTAACTGCACCCATCTGCGTTATGATAAAAGGCACTGGTTGCAGCCAATAGCACCTCGTTATATCAAAACCACTGCAGGAAACATCTAGAGCTGAATTGATTATGGCACAGTAATTCTTCAGGCAGTGAAAGCAGGGCAACTCCCAGGATGGGATTATTTTTTTGCAAGGCTTCACCTAATTTTCTTGATTTTGCTCATTTTTCCCTCCTCCCCTCTTGCTCCCCAGCCCTACTCCCAAAACTCTCTTTGATTTAGTCCTTCAAAACAATACTCTGCTTAACGCACTCTGGTGTAGTGCTCAGGAAAGCATCACCACTCACTGCGCCTCTGGCTTTAAACACGGAAAAGTGGGGAAAGCTTTTGCTTTTCACTCTGTTGCCAGAAGACCCATTTGGGGAGACCAGAAAAAGACCTCACAGATCCTTGCAAACACCTAAAGCAGAGAAGAAGCTGAGTAAGCAGCAAATAAAGAGATGGAAAGGAGCAATGATACAAAACCTGGCCAGAGCAGAGGCACAGGGCAGATAATCTGACCACAGTCTGGTTGCAAAGCATACAAAGATTTTATGAGCCAACAGGCACCATCAAACAGGAAGCACAATTTCCTGTGCTTTTCAACACTGATTCTAAACCATGCACTGAGCATTTTTGTGCTTCTAACCTCATTTTGAGCTGTTTTTTCTCCTTTTGTTGTCAGGGGGCAGGGAGAGCCTGCAAAGCATCCCTCCTGCCTCTAGAAACTTCATGGAGTGAGAAGGACCAGCACAGCATGAGCAAAGTTACTCTGAGATGCTTGGAAAAAGCTGCACCTATGGCTCTCTCGTCTGTCCCAAGGCCAGTGGGAGTAATAGAGGGCACTGTGTCCTAATAAATCACCCCAGGAGCTGGGGTGACATCCTGGAGCAGAGCAAACCCTGCGGGAGCAGCAGCCATGGCAGTGGAGCACTGTACCGAGTCCATTGGAGCTGATGGAAACATCACCCCAGTCCTCGCTGCTCAGGAGCCGGAGCTGAAACTAATGAACTTCATTTGTCTTTGGAGAGCTCAGCAGCCCTGGCTTGCGGGTTCAGCAGCTTGTGTGGTCACTGCTGCAGCAGGCAACTGCTTGCCCTGCGTGGAAGGTGAATGGGAGCTTTGCCCCTCGGTTGTGTCTGGTTGGCACAGAGCTGCCTTCCCTTGTCCCTCCATGAGGGAACAACATTCATCTGCAGCAGCTTGTCAGCCTTCTCTTCCCTTCAGCAATCCCAAAATCCCCATAAAAATAAACTTCTTCCCCAAGAGTCCTTTCCAAGATTGCAACGAATGGTGTCTTCTCATGGCGCCCTTAAAGCAAAAGGACAAAGCTCCCCTGTTTCTGTCCACCTGCATTCCCATCTAGGTGAAGTGATCCAATGGTAGGTGCAGGAGAAGAAAACAACAAAGGAGGAGCAGACCCGGTCCACTTCAGGCAAGTTTTAGGCAACCGAAATCTCACCAGAACTGGTTGGTGGATGGTGCCAGCTCTTTCCATTAAGTTGCATTAAGAAAGAGCTGAAGAAAGGATTGGCATAGGACCGCGTCCCCAAAGTTGCACAGCAAAGCTGAAGGACAGTTGTGCATCCACATGGGACTGGGGCCATTATCCCGTCCTATTCTGGAGCATCTCAGGGCCACAAGGACAAAGTTGCTGAGAGAGGGCTGGGACACAGAGCATCCATCCTCAGGCTCCACAGTGCTGGCGTGACACCACCGTGTCCATCCCCACCAAAAGCACCACAGCTCTCCCCCCAGCACGGAAGGAAGAAGGAGAGGAGAGCAGAAGTTCCCTGTTGCAAGCCTGGCACTGGTCCGCACTGTCCCAGCACCATGCTGCCACACAGCCACCCCTGCCTAGGTCAAGGGATGAACCTGGTCCCTCTCCTGCCTGCAAACCTTCTAGTCCCCATCATAGGCAGGAGATGCACACAAAGGCAAAGGTAATAAAACTCAAATAGTGAGGGAAAAAGTGTAATTGAAAAAAATAGCAGAGAGGCTGTATAAACAGTGGGGCCACGGAGCTGCTCTTTGAACAGGCAGCTACAAAGCATGCTCCAGCCAATATTTAACAGAAAGCAAAAGCAGGGACAGCAAAACAAATAACACCATCAAACAAGGATGGGAGAGCTCCTTTCATTGCTGCCTTGCATCAGTCTTTCAGCAAAGCACACACAGCAGCACAGTGGTTTAAAGTCCTCTCTCCAAACCCTCTGTTGCTCACTGCTTGTCTCAGTGCTGGCAGGATCCTGCTCCAGTGGCTGGACGGAAGGACACACAGCTACAGCAGCACATCTAAGGCAGACAGAGACTACTGCTAACCCCTTATCTGTGATGGTTGATCCCAGGTGCATTGGAGGAAATCTGGAATGAGACAGCATCTGTGTAGTTGGTGGGTGTTGGGGCTTTTATAATTGCCTCAATAAATATACAAACAAAATCTGTTCACTCCTTGGGTTGTTATTCCCTCCTGGGCTCTGTGGCATTATGATGAGAGGAACAGCAATTGCTCAGCTGCCAAACTTGTAGCTACTGCTCCCTTCGATAGATCTAACAACCAACTCCAAATTCACATCCACTGCATCCTTAACAGGTTTGATCATTCCCTGGGTAGTTCTACAGCCCAGCATCAAGGCCTCAAGACCACAGTGGGTTCAGAGCACAGACAGAGTTAAACTCAGCATTACCATAGCCGGAGCTATTAATCACCCCTGAAGAAGGATGGCCCAAATGTCCCTTAGATCCTAGGCATGAAAAATCACCCATGGCTGGTGATGGACTAGGAAGAGACAAGGTAAGGGCAGTGAGACCCCTGCAGCCTCCCAGTGGTGTGTTTCAATTCTGACCTACCTTAGATACTCCCTGGGTGATTGCAGCTCAAGATTTCCTTTCCACCCCTATTTCCCCATCACATCACTCATGTAATTCCTCTCATTTTACTGCTCACACCCTTCGGTGCCTGCTGCATGATTCTGTCTCCATTTAGCCATCTCATAGCCAAGTGAGATGTACCTGATGCTTTTCACCCACTCTCATAAATCAAAGTGGAATACAGGGAGCAGGAAAAATCCCAATAAGCAGCCAGTACAATGCTAAGTTGACAGATGCAGAGCAAAGGCTGATGGCTGATTCTATGTAAAGCATCTGTCTTTACCCTCCAGAGGATGAGGCCAAAGGCTGCCTTTATCCCAGTGTAAGCACTGCAAGCTGCTCCTCTGCCACATTTTGCTAGATGATAGCATGTTAGGGTTCTAAGAAGCCTAGGCCAGAGCAGCAGGGATGTTATCCGTGGAGATGACAGTGTCTCTGTGATGTCCAAGGTAATAAATTACTTAGAAATGAGTAAGTTGTGCCTGGTGATGCAATGATCAATTTGCTTCATCTTTGAAGCCATCCATTCATCATGAACTGCCTTCGCTCACAGGCACTTTATTGGCACCAAAACAGCAAGTGTAGGCAGCAACCTGAGTACCCACTGAGGAACAGCCCAAGAAAGGGGCTTCCTCCTGCACTGAGCATCCAAAAATCACAGCCTGGTCTGGTACAAAGAAAAGGGGGAAGAAAAGATTAGGTTCCCACAGCATCTCCTGCACTGAATGTCAAGAAGAGTGGGCAATGTGTGTCCCCACCAGCTCAGTGCCCTTGGGGACCAGCCCAGCCCAACTCCTGAGCCTCAGTGATGCTCACCTGCAGCAGCACCCATTCTCCTGCACTCCTGCAGATAAGGTGAAAGGCAGATGAGCTCTGCTGCTGCTGCTGCAGTGTGGCCACAGCAAAGCTGCTTCTCCTCTCCTGGCACAGATTCCCTTTGCCTTTCTCATCCACCTCACTTTTCATCCTCCTTCACTTACCTCACACCGCCATTCTCAGCACCCCCTTGTAAAACATGAGTACAAAAATCACTGCAAAACAACACTGCAAACCCCTGTAAGGCATGGCATGGCTGAGCCAGGGAAAGCCACGGGCAAGGAGCAAAAGCCTAGCTCCTGCTCTGAACAGGAGAAAGGATGCAAACAGACACAGATGGAATACATCTTCAACACAAGACAGGATGCATACAGACACAGAGCTGCAGAGCGGAGTGCTTGGCCACCGAGAGAACTGGAAATGAAATAACAAACAAATATAAAACCCCATAAAAAAATCTAGTTGATTGTACTTGGGCAAAGAATTCCGAGAGCAAAGGGGCTCACTTGGGAGCAAAACGAAGATGAATCGACAGCGAGTTCAAGAGAATTCATTCTGCCGCTGAACACTTTTCTCTCCATCAGGACATCTCAAAGGCTTGTCAAGCAAAGGCAAGGCTTTTATTTGTTTCTATGGTTGCCATAACGATAGAGCTGTATGTCATGTCAGGCAGCAGCTGAGGCTCATGCCTGTGATTTACAGCTGCTCACTAGGAATTAGCAACCTCTTCTGCAGAGAACGTGGCACCATGAACCAGGGCCACAGGCATTTGCTACAGCCACTCTGCTCCCTAGATTATTTCTCCTCTCGGTCCCCAGCAGCAAGCTCTGCCCAAAGGGATGCTTCTATTATCCCTTGGAGGGATGCTTCTATTACCCCCTGCAGGGATGCTTTCACTATCCCCTGCAGTGATGTTCCTATTATCTCCCTGCAGGGATGCTTTTACTATACCCTGCAGGGATGCTCAGCGCTAGCACTGGTGGGACCCAGGGGTGCAGGTTCTCCCTATGAGCTGAACAGCATAAACTGCCACAATTATAGTGTTTCCTGGTCCCACAGGACAAGTGGTGCCTCCTAAAGGGACAAAGAGAGGTGGCAAAGAGTCCAGGGAAGGACAATGGGAAGGCTTAAACACCTAAGAGCAATTTGTTTTAAAAATATATGGATTACTGTGTTTACCACCAGGTTATGGGAGAAATACAGGTAAGGGAGAAGGACGGGAGAAATATGGAATGGGAAACAAAGAGGGGTCTTGAAAACAAGTGAGAAAAAGTGGGAATTGTGGGTATTTCTTGTCCTGACAGGGGATGTGCAGCTGGGACAAGCTACCCAGCCTGGGACCTGGCCTCCAGCCCAAACCAGAGGTTCCCCAGCACGGGGAGAGCTCTTCAGCACTGCTGACCAACATCCTGTGAACAAAGACATCGCCATGAGTGTAGCTGCCATGATCCCAGGTATGTAACTGATGTGATCATCATGTGGAGAATCAGAGTCCAGGGTCGAGGAGTGGATGCTCTCTATGGTTACTGATCAATTATACATACAAGTTTCATTGACTCTAAGCACCCTCATGCTTAATTTATAACACACAGCCCTAAAGCCTCCATCACCAAGCTCTGCATGCAAAGTCCCATCTCACTCAAGCCCCAGCACATTCAGGAGCATCCCTGACAGGATGTTTGCAGTAGACCTTTTGGCTCCTGTCTGTAGGAAGTTTCGCTGCTTGGCTGCAGCAGGAGGAGGTATGGACCCTTCGTTCCCATCCAGTACAGCACTGGTACATGTCACTGCACTGCTCAGCAGTGAAACACACAGAGAACAGCATCATGGAGAATAGCATCCCTCCAGGGAAGCATCATGGAGAACAGCATCCCTCCAGGGAAGCATCATGGAGTCAGTGCTTCTCCAGGGAGCTGCTGAAAGGCAGAGCCCCACCTGCCCTTCGACACCATCAAGCACCTTCATAAAAACACAAGACCACATTTGAACCTTTAACCCTCCGAACTGTAAAGACTTCGTCACTTGTTTTCTCCAAACCAGGCTTGCTGCAATTTCCCTCCATTAAACTCATCAAGACAAGTGACCCTGATGCCAAGAGGTGTCAGACTAATGAAAGGTCTGGAGGAATGCAGCACACTTGTTATTAGAAACACAGAAGAAATACAGGACTGAGCTGCCATCATATCATCACAGGACAGCAAACAGGGCACTGAGGTGCTGAGATGCGGTAGTGTTGAAGCTGGTGTAATGCAGCCCAGGATCTGCCCCTTGACATGGGGATGTGTTAGAGCTCAAGTGCTACAGAAGCTGCCAGCATGGAAGGACAGACAATGGGATAGGCCTGGGAATAGGTCCTCCCATGCAGAAGGATGGTTGTATTTGTACACCTACATAATAAACAGCATATGTTCATCCCTAACAGTAGGTCTGACATCATGGGGTCATCATCTGGACATCTGAACCAGGAAAACTTCTATATTAATACTCCCTTGAGAAGCTACCAAGAGTTGTCTCAGTCCAGAGGGGACAAAGCGAAAAGGCTGCAAGATAAACAGCTCTTAAAGTACCTTTCTCATTGTGCGAAAGCACAACGGACACAAGCCAACACAATGTCTATGAGCACCAAACACAGCAGCATCCCTGCTCACCACCTGCAGTGGGCCTGAACAGGCAGCGTCACCCTGGTTTCCACTCATCCTAGAGTGCTCGGGACTCCAAGCTTACAGCCTGATCCCTGCTTGAAAAGTAGTTGAATTTCTAATGCAGAAATAATAGATTGCTTTTCAGTTTTCACTGTATCTGTGAACCCTTCCATAATTCAACATCAAATATTTAGTATTACGTTTATTAAGGTTTTAATAATTCAGCATCTCCTGTATGTAAGATACAAGAGCCATGAACTCACCCCCCTTATTCTACCTGGGTCACTCCAATATTTATACCTGGAATTCTCAGCTCAGATTCAATTTATGAGGGGAGCAGGCAATAGCCTCCATGCCAAAACATCCCTCTGCCACCTGGCATTCATCCATCCCAATCGAGACACAAGGATCAGTGCTAAGACACAATCATGGTGCTGGAGCAGAAAGCAAGCTTTCCAGCCTCTACTTTTGCTACTTTAAATGAAGATGTGAGGAGGCAAGAAAGAAATAATGTTCTCCTGGCATTTTGGCTTGGAAAATGTTAACATAAGGCAAGGGGACTCATTTTCCACAGACAGGAGAAACAACACTCAGAAGAAAGCCAAACCGTGACAGGTATGTACCATCAGTCTCTTTCTACAGCACTAACTGACCACAAAAAAACCCTTGGAAGTAAGGACCTCTTGGACGCCAGCCCTGGCTCTGCCATAGCTTTTGTAAGCACTTGCTCCAACCATAGCCCTGCCAAGATGATGGGCAGAATGGAAATCCACCATCCCATCACTCTGGGAAAAGACAGAAGGGGATCGGGGACATAAGGATCCTGCTGGTACCCAGGGAGATGATTCATAACACAGGCCAGGATTTGCAGGTTTGGAAATCGTGTCTTGAGTCAATGGGAAAAGGCAGTGAGAAGGAAGGGAAGGAAGGAGGGATCAGAGATTCTGCCTGGCACCCAACAGTCACATCTTCAATTTAATGAGGGAGAGGGATATATACACTAAATATCTTAGAAATTGAATCCTTGTAGTCCTCTGACCTTGGCTCTTCAGAAGCACCACAGCAGACAACTAAGATTTGGATAGATGTGATATAGGTGTGCATTTCTGAAAGATGACAGCATCTCTGTACTCGTAAGTGCATCAATTTAAACTATCCAATCTGACATTAGATTTAAGTCATTTCAAAACTGCCTTGCCACAGGTTCATACCAATCTACCTGCCTGGATTGGCAGGCTTCAGAGCTATATATACCGGCCTAACCTAGGCCCATCAGGATCAAAAGAGCCTGGAGAGCTATCACATCACATTTCTTATTGGAACAAAATTAATCAGACTTATCATCATGGAAATTGCTGCATCCTCAATAACAATTTACAGAGCAGTGTAGGCACTCAAGCGTGAGGAAAAGGAGGAAATCTGCTTCCTACCTGACATCTGCTGGATCTTCTGTCACCAGAACATCTGTCTTGCAGCTGGCGAGAGGGTTAATGGAAAGCTCCACAGGGGGCACCACGAAGCTCTTACTGACAGGCAGCCATAGGCCTTGACCCAAACTATAGGTGGACCTGGAATAAGGACAAATGTGTCATATAGGAACAGTGTCCACAGCAAATGGTGGCAACTCTTCTACATCAGACCACTTGAAAGTCACAGCAGTGGTGGCACCATGGTGTAAGTTTGTCATTTGTTCTTGTCCTGAAAGACAAATGAGACAGGCTGGGAGACCTGGGTTGGTTCAGCCTGGAGAAAAGAAGGGTTCAGGGAGACCTTAGAGCAGCTCCAGTGCCTGAAGGGGCTATGAGAAACCTGGAGAGGGGCTTTGGACAAGGGGCTGTAGGGACAGGACAAGAGGGAATAGCTGTCAGGTAAAAGAGGGGAGATTTAGGTTGGAATTAAGGCAGAAGCTGTTCCCTGTGAGGGTGCTGAGACGCTGGCACAGGGTGCCCAGAGAAGCTGTGGCTGCCCCAACCCTGGCAGTGTTCAAGGCCACATTAGACACAGGGGCTTGGAGCAAGCTGCTCTAGTGGAAGGTGCCCTTGCCTGTGGCAGGGGTTGGAACTGGATGAGCTTTAAGGTCCCTTCCAACACAAACCAGTCTGGGCTTCAACGATTCTGTGAACAGCTAGAGATGTGACAGGGAGAATATGGGGGTGGCCAAGCTCTTCATTTCAGTACAAGGGGACTTTCTGTGCACACTGTTTTTGTTGTTGCTATGTCTGGCTATGAGGATGAGGAGGAAACCCTTCTCTGTCTGCAGAATATGGACACATCTTTCAGGTCTGTCAAAGGGAAACAACACTTGTGTCCCCCAGCCATCATAATAAGACAGAGCCAGGAGTGATCAAGAGGCAGCATCCACAGGGATGTCCTCATTGGCTCTCCTCTCGAATGTCCAAGCTGAACCCGCCTTTGACTCACCTGAGTATCTTCTCTGGTGCCTGCTCTCCTGTGACCAGGTCATATCCCCGCTCCAGCGTCGTGTATGGCCATGGCCTGGAAGGCAGAGAGGGAAAGATCAGCTGTGGCACATCACTTGGTAAGAGAAGCAGTACAGCCCAGTCCTGGGTCTTTGGTGCCAGTGATGGTGGGGAGGAGAACTGAGCTCCTCACCAATGTGGGAGCCAGGACAGAGCAAACACAGCATCTTATCTCCACTCACCCTTCGCTATGTCCCCAGTCACTGCGCACACACAAGTGGCGATGGACGGGGTCTGGGGCATAACCTTCATGGCAGCTGCACTCACCTACAAGAGAAGAGGAGGAGATCAGACCTCTGTGCCCCAGAGGTACCTCAGCAATCTGCCCATCTCTGCTTGTTCATAGCCATTCCTGATCATTGCCATGGATCTGGAGGACCCTGGACTCTTCTGAAGCCTCCAGGAGATGCTGAGAAGATGAGATGTGGAAAGCCACAAGAAACTACTCTTCTGAAGACAGGGGTGCCCTCAACCCATCCTGTCCACATCCACTTCTCATCTCTCCTCCTGCCACCTCGCACTAGGACAGCACAACAGGGTCTTCTGTAGCCCAAACTCCCATATAGGATGCAGAACCCCCCTACCTCCATTCTCCACGGGCAGCACTCACACCATGCCCCCGTCCCACAGCTATGGGGCTCTCAGCCCCCCTCACCACTGCTCTCTGAGTGCTGTCTCAGCCTGTTACACCCTATTGAGAGCAAGAAAAGACATTTCCTGCACCAGAAACCCCATTGTGCTTGGCCCAAATTGATTCCATGTTCCATAGAAATACATAACCCAGAGCAAGAAACAGCAAAATCAAAAGATTAATTGGATTTGCACGTGGGGTTTCTGTTACAAGCTGTTGCTGGTTCCCTCCTGCCCCCCTCCTCTCCCCATCCTGCCTGATGGTGCAGCAGGCTGAGTAGTAAACACCAGCAGCAGTGCTGGGGACCTGGAGAAGATATGGGGGGTACCCCCATCACACTGGTAATGCAGACTGGCAGGTACCTGTATGCTCATCAGGATCCTAAGCAAGTTCTTAAAATGCCTCGCAGGGATTACAGTAAAGAGCTTTACTGTCAGGAGGAAGCGACACAGGGGCTCAAATGCTGAGATTTTTAAGGAAGAGACGCCTGGAAACGGGGAGGCAGCAAAAGAAGAAAAGAAAGGGCGAGTGGGGGAAGAGACAGCTAATGATGTGCTAAAATGCAACAGCACCTTCATGAAATATTCACTGCCTTAAACACGTCTAATATTAAAGATTAAATGTCCTGGGATTTGTCCCAGTGACTTCGAAGCACTGATTTATGATCTGTCAAAAGCTGCTAACCTCATGATTCATAACGGGAGCAGCAGGAACATTGCTCCTCTGAAGGGAAGGAGTTGGGAGAGGGATGGTGGCACTCGCCCTGCTCTGGCTCAGCAATGCCTGGGGGCTGGGGCAGCCTTGCTGCAGGAAAACACGGGTTCCAATGGCTCCATCAGTGGCTTTAAAGCCAGAAAAGTTATTTTTTCCTTGGGTGCTTACCACGCAAGTTTCCCCAGCCCTGCTGTGGATCATTAATTCCTGGTGCTCATTGCATAACAAATATGTGCTCTGCAAACGAGAGATGCCCCAAAGTGCTTGCAAAGCAGAGACGGAGTCTTGGGGCACCAGCTTGTGCTCGGCTGCTGCCACAGAGATTAGAGCAAGGGAAGAAAAAACACTACGGGAGCTGGCACCAAACAGCCCAGTTGCCCAATAACTGGAGGTGCTGGTGGTGAATCCCATTCCCATGGTGCAGAAGGGTTGATTTTGTCCGGCTGTTTGTTTACCGCTCCATCAGTTTGGTGTTGGGAAGAGAAACTCCATCAGCCTGCAGAAATATTGATTGTATCGACTCCAGTCTCGGAGCTTCAACAGCCTCAGCTGGTGCTTGAGGCTTTAGTGCGAGGTTGATTTCGAGAGGGCAACCAGTGGTACCAGCTGTGTGTAAACTGAGAAGTGGGACACTGGGGAATACCATCCAGAGTATAGGTACCAGGCCCTCATCAGGAGGGCTTGGAATCAGCTTTCCACAGGTTTCCATGGAGTTAGGCACCCCTTTGGCAGTGTTTTAGGAACAGGACAGGAAGGCTCCCAACACAGGATCAGATGAGCAGACTGCTGGCAGGAGCAGGGACTCCATCTCTTCAAGACAAATAGTTTAGGATCTATTTCTGTATCTAGAACCAGGAGCAGGCACTTTAATGGGGTTTCCAAAGTACCTCAGCAGAACCCGCTGTGTTCTCACAGGTTTTCATGAGCTTTTGCTCTCTCCACAGCAGCATCCATCCTTCTTTGGCCTCCTGAGCTAGTGGGTTACTTTCAGTCTCTCCCATCCTCCTCGGTGCTATGTTGAGCCAGCAAAGCTTTTTCCCCATGGACAAAGAAATGCCTTATAAAATCATTTGAAGTAGGAGGAAAAGGGGTTCCCATACCTCTAACCCCTCTTTAGGGTAAGCACATTTTTTAAAGAGCAGATTTCAACGTGCTGCTAAAGGAAACCAAAAACCCACAAGCGTCTTTGTTCACAGCTCCTAAATCCTGTGTACTTCCAACACAAGTGCTGTTATCTGCTCAGCATTGCTTGGGCTAAGGTAGGATTCAACATGATCTTAAGACCAAAATACACTAAAATAACCAAGTTTGACGATTGGATGCAGTTTCCACAGGTCCTGCACCTGCCTCCGTGCAGCGTTCAGCTGCTGGTGGGAGGACAAATGATTCAGGACCTACAAACTGCTGTGACAAGCATCCTATTTGTGCAGCCACCAACCCACACCCTGCCCACAGTACACAGGCGTGTGTGGTCCTTCCTTGTCCTTTGGATTCATAACACATAGATTGGGTTGGATAATCCAAAAGACAGGATCACTGCTCACTCAGTTTAAGTGAGAGCAGGTCCTGGTGCTCAGCTCTGGAGGTTCCATGTTATATTTCAATGTGTTATTAAGAAAAGCACTGGGAGGGAACAACACTTCTGCTGTTGCAAAGAGAAAATACGTAAATCAGGAAGTGCAGCACCAAAGCTCTAGAGAGGCTCAGAGGATGTGTTATTCATGTGGTAAGTGCAGGTACATGGAAGGACGAGGGGAGAGCTGAGGTGACAGGAAGGGAGCAGCACCCTCAGCACTGCTCTCCATCCTCCCTTGCTCCCCTCACCTCACACCAAATCTCATCACAGACCATGCTGCTGTCACTAATCACTGAACCACAGACTGGTTTGGGTTGGAAGGGACCTTAAAGCTCATCCAGCTCCAGTCCCCTGTCATGGGCAGGGACATTCTCTACTAGACCAAGAATGACAGGTAACATGGAGTCTCCGTGCCAGTTTCTGCTCGAGGAGACTGAGCGCTTGTCTGAAGCTGCACGGCACATCCCCAGACACTGCAGGTACATCTCACCTGCACACTCACCCTGCTCTGCCTTCATCCCCATGGAGCTTGCTGGAAGAGGCTGCTGGCAGCTCAGCTCAGAGAGCCATGCAGACAAAGGTGTCATGCCATGCAAGGTGACAGGATGCTGCACAGGCCAAAGGTTTGGCCTCACGGTGCTGCAGGCATCACTCCTGCCCTTAGCTGAGAAGGTGAGAAGGATCCAGAGCCTCACCTGGAGGAACAGGGCAAGCTAAGGACACATCAACCTGGTTTCTGTATGTGGACATGAGCTTCCTATGTTTCTGATCGAAAGGCTTCTCACACTGCTTGCTAGCATCATCAGCATCCACAGCTCAAGGTTGGTCCACCCTGAGACTCTCGTGCCTGAAGGAAGCAAATCTAACACATGCCACATACGAGCTCATCACCACCAGTGGCATAGTCATGGTACGAAACCAACAACGTGGAGGAACACAGCCCTCCAGTCCCTGCTGCCTCCTGACCAGCATAGCTCAAGGCTTTAGCTCTCTTCTTTGTTAAACCTAAGCTGAACTGTCCTTCCATGTCACTGACTGCACCATGCTCCTGACAGTATCTCCTGCTGCACCCATAGCCTCCCTGGCTGTCCCTATGCTCAGGGCTGTGGGATGAATCATCAGGCTAATCCTGTTAGCCTTGTTAGGGCAGAGATGATCCCTGGTGATAAGATCCCTGCAAGGTCCCCCTAATCCACCCGCTCAGCAGGATGCTCCCAGGGTCCCTGTGGTCCCAGGGAAGCTCCTCTGTGCTGCCATTGGCATTTTTATTTAAGGAGTCAGAGGAGCTTTGGCAGCGATGGAGCAAACCTGTGGCTTACACTACTGCTAGCACTGGTGGTGCCCGTGACTCCCTCCTCCACAGCAGCATCTCTGCATTCACCCTCATTCCAAAAGGATGCTCTGCTGCGCCAGGGCCATGTCCTGGACACAAAAACACCATCCTGGGGACAAATTCAGGGGTTGCAGGGCTACATACACACACCTTTAGACCTTAGAGCACTGCATGTACACAATCACACCTGCTCTCCCACCTGCAGTGATGCTCTGCCTTGGGCCCAGCTTTTAGGTCCTCTCATCTACAGGCATGCACACACACACACCAACCAGGGGATATGCCAGCCCCAGCAGAGCACTCTCATTGCCAGCAAGGCAGAAAGCTGCAGCATCACATCCCTGCCACCTTTGGCTCTGCAGCCCAGCTGGGTTGTCCTCTCTGCAGAACCCCCATCCCATCCATATCCCAACATCACCTCTTGCTTCTCCTCCCTCCACACACCACAGCACAGGAGGAACAAGGTTCTGTAGAGGCAGCATCCAGTGCCAGGCATTTTTCAGTGAACAGAGGCAGCCGTTGAGCACAGCCCTGACTGCACCACTGTTCACAGAGGGGCTGCAGCACAAAGCCCCTCTTTTCTGGGTGAGCGCAAAGCCATCTCCAGGGTTACCAGCCTGCTCTGAGCTGGGAGCACTGGAGGGTCCCTCCTCCTTCCCTGCTGCAGGGATGCAAAGCCTTCCCCCCATCAGCAGCTCGAGCTGCATAGTCCGAATCCCTTCACCAGGGCAGCAAAGGCAGCTTCAAACGGTGTCTCCTGCCCAGGTACTGCTGTCCTGGCCACCAGCTCCGTGCTTGGCAAGGACCATGTCCCTTGTCACCACTGCCCTGGAGTCCTCATGGGGGCAGAGGGGACCAGGGTGCTCCCATGCTGGCCTCATGTACTGCATCCTGCCACCACACAGGACACTGTACGTCTCTGCTCTGTCCCTCGCAAGCTGCTGGCAATGCCCTAAGCACCGGCTGTGTGACAAAAGCCACCAATAGATCAACACAAATCATTCCATCCCTCCAATGGCCATGACCACCAATCTCCCATAATGAAGCTGTGAAGGCCTCAGGGTCTAGTCTGCATCCAGAGGAAGCCCTGGATTAATTTATCCTTTGCGAAAGGTTCCTGAGCTCCTGGAGGAGAAACTGCCTCTTCATCCAGCATCCACCAAGAGTCTGATGCAGGTGAAAATCCAACCTCACACCCTTCAGCCACATAAAAGCCCATGCTGTGACCTCATGAGCATCTCACATAGGCTGTTCTTCCTCATCCTGGAGCCCCAGTGCAAAAGGAGGCTGCAGGGTTCCCACCAGGTCATGACATGGTCCAATGGCCCTTGATGCTGCCTCCAAACCACATACAATGCTGCCTTGGCCCATCTCTTTCCTTGCCTACAGCAAGTCCCGTGCAGGTAGATCTAGCTGCATCCAGAGCTGTGATAACCCCAGAGTTATGGTAACCCATGGGAAGGTTCCATGGGCCCCCCAAAGCAGCACATCTCCTTGTTGCCAGCCCTCACCCTGAGGGATGATTACCCTGCAAGGGATAAGCAAACCCAAAAGACCATACAAGAGATCTCAGCCACCAAGTCCTCCCCCAGAAAGGAGTTTCTCTGCTTAAAATCTGTATAAATAAGGACAACAAAACATCCAGGTATCTGCTGGGCTGTGAGGGCAGCACCTCGTGCTCCAGTACCTGAGCCAGTAGGTGCCTTGGTGCTGATCCTCTGGGAGGAGCAGCTCCCAGCAGCATGATGACAAGGCTGAGATCACCAGGCACAGAACAAGACACATCTGCACAAGGGTTGGCACCAGGGTTTCTATCAACAGAGGTTTGGATAAGAGGAAAGTTAAAAACCCAGCAACAAAGCCTTTCCTAAGGAGTTTGCTGCGCCCCTGTGGTATGGCAGAGCAAGGGCCTCTGTTCAGAAGGAGATAAGGAGGCAATTAAACACAGGCAACAATGAACAAGGGTCTTAATGGTTCACCGAATTCCCAACTTCAATGCGCAAGTGAAGCATCTTCAGAGAACTGTTCCTTCTGTCAGTGCTGGCCCCTACCCAGGGCCATGGCTCCTCCAACAATCAAAGCTTCTTCTCCTGCCCTTGCTGTCTGCAGTCCCTGGCCTTCAGGGGTGGCATTCTCCAAAGCTGAGTCTCTGCTTTCTGTTGATGAGAAATGTCTGTAAAAGCACTTTAGCTCTTAAGGAACAAGACAGGAAAGGCAGCTTCTGCCCAGCTGACCCAGCACAGGGAAAACCTGGAATTAATGTGACAGTTATCCCTATTCTCCCCCTTCTGCAAGTCACCCTCTTCACCCAGATCCATCATAACACCTAAGTGCAAGCTTAGCTTCCAAGGATTGTGTCTAGGTTTATGCTCTGCATGGATTATACTCTCATTTATCATCTGCTCAGCTCCTACACTGCACCACTGAGGAAGAACTCCCTGGGCACACTTGCACGGCTGATGCAAGGAAGCAGCAAGAGGTCCCAAGGGTGGTCCAACATGCCATGGTTGTCATCATCTGGGGTGAACACTGCCCCCTCATTGACCATGGCAGTGAGGAGCCATCTCTTGCAGCACTGTTGGGACGGGTCAAGCCATAGAGATGGGCCCAGGACCAGCTCTGTAAAGCAAAAGACATTCCTCTTCCCTCCCTCCATGGTTTTTAGACAGGCACAGAAATGCCATTACAAGAACATTAGCAACTGCAGGATTAAACACTCTAATGGCAGAAAATGAGAGTGCAAAGACAGCACAGATAACCTTAACTCAGCCCCCTCAAAGGCATGCATTTTGATTGCTGTTTATGTATAACACTTCAGCCTGAAGCTAAATTAACTTGGGAGTTAACTGCCTCCTGCCCTGCTTGGTGCACAAGGCAAGCTGTGCCACCACATGAAGAGAAATCATATATTACATGGATTTTGACCAAGTTATTAAACTCCATACCTTAGAGAGACAGAAGCTCATCTTAGAAAAGTCTAAGTCAATAAAGACGGTCGGGTCCTCCAACAGCGAAAATAGCAGAAGTGCACAAGAACAAATAATATTACTTGATGTGCACAAAACCTGCATGATATTAAATCGAACCATGGGAGAAAATGGCTGTTTTCATAAACACAAATACACCCTCACCAAGATGGGTCATCTCCTGATTTACCCACTCAGCACTGCCACCTCTAAATCCCCTTAACAGGTTACCTTTAAAGAATGGCTCTGTTTAAAGGTGACTTTAATCTGTGCCCTGCCCACAAGACCTCTGTCCTACCTGCATATGAACACCACCTGCAGCTCTGGTGACAAACTTCTATTTGGAAGATGATAGAAACCTTTTCTGTTTCCTTCTGCCACTTTCCAGAAAGACCCTTCCTTACCACTTCTCCTTTGGTCCTTACAAGCCTGTGCCTATTGCTCTGGGGGTGCTATCCATTGTGGATGCAAAGGAGAGGATTTTGATGGCAGAATGCCTGATTTATAGATGGAGAAGAAAAAAATCCCACCCATTTGCACCTGTTAATCAAGGTGTCATCCATCTCATTTATGCCACTGCTCCAGCAAGCCTGACAGCACAGAATCAGAGGCTGTTTCTTCCAGCACTTGGCCCTAAGGGACTGATTCTCCAGCAGGTCTCTTAAGCAATGCCCACAGAATGTGCAAGTGAATCAGTTTTGTGCATACAAAGCAGGTAATTGGGCTCACAAATCAGGATTTGCATATGCTGCTGGAAACAGATGCTCTCATCAATGTTACTGGTGCTGCGAAGGGAGGCAAGGGAAAAAGCACTCCTGAATCTTACACAAGAGGTATCCCAGTGCGTGGTACGAGTGGTGGCACTGCCAATGTGCTCCACATCTGTCCAAAATGCAGACAGCGAGGAGAGTTGATGGCAAGTCCCAGAAGATGACAAACTTTTCCCTGTTCTCATTCCAAGCACCACGGCCAGCTCCTGCCAAGAGGATGGGGAAATCAGGATCACATCCTGAGGACCGAAAGGACCACATCCTGATCCTGGCGAGGTACCTGTCCTAGCTGATGTGGTAGAGGGGGCATGGCCACTGTGCCTCATCTGCAGGGGGAAGACCTCCAGTAGCATCCATTTACACCTGTATCTATAGTCAGTCACGTCAGATTAACCACCTTGCCTGTTTCCAAGGCAGGGAGGAAGGAGGAAGATGGTATTTTGCTCACGTGCAGATGTTGATGCTCCCTCTGACAAGCTCTGACAAGCTTGTGCTTTGCAAAGAGGGTTTGAAATCTGTTGGCGGGGGGGGACAGCAATCATTTAATTAAAGAGTGAGTCACACATTGAAGACACAAGGGAAGGCAAATTAAGGTCAGGCAAGCAAAATGCATTTTGGCATTTCCTAGCGTTTAAGAGCCTCCGCTTTCACAGCGGATTATTATTCATACTGAAGGAGTATTTGGAGGCTGGAGTCATGAGTAAGCACATTGTACAGACATCTCATCTGAAACTCCAACCCAAAAGGAGGTTTGCAACACTGAGAAGGGGTAAGACTCAGTAGACAGAGCTTATATGACCTGGAGGTCCTTGAACATGTGCTAGGAGCCTGTGGCAATGTCACTAGCCTTGAGTGCTGCACACAGAGGTCTGCTTAAACCTTGGAGTGAGGAGGCTTTGGGATAAGGCTGTATTCACATTACAGTGGAGTTAAGCTATAAATGTACTGGAGGACCTCTAACCTGGCTGTGTTGCTCTCCACAGGAGAAACCCTCAAGGCTTTTATCCTCCAGAAAGAACAAACTCCGGTCCTCCTGCATGCTTCCCCAGGCCTGAGAGGAGAGAGAGCAGGGGAAACCCTCAGCACCCATCACTTGGGATGCTCACGGAGATGATGAAAATCCCTGACCTGAAAAGGTTGAAATTCAGGCAGGATTTATGTCCCACAGTAAAACCACAGGCCTGCCTCACTCATGGTGATAAAAATAAATCACCCTTAAAAACAGAATGACATTCATAAAAATAAATCTGAAAATACATGCAGTGTGTCATGGAGTTACAGTCTGCCCCAGCCTGGCACAGGAACTCCTCACTAGCTAAAGGCTGGTCAATGGTGATGAATGTAAGTGCCTACTTGGGGCTATGTCCTGTGATAGGGTGTCAAAAAGGCACTTCCAAAGGCATCATTTTCAGTCGGTGATTGCTTGCCTTCTGTGAAGTTTGGACCTCTTAAGAGAGGTGTTAGACTTAGGCTCTGAAAATTAACAATCCCGCTAGCCAGTCCTGCTCTATCCCCATGGATCCAACTGACAGGAGAAGGATTTTCCCTTATCCACATGCAAACTCCGAGGCTGGAGAGAAGGGAAAGAAGCTGATCGAGATTTCAGGTTAGGAACCTGGAGGTTCAGATGAAGGCTGCTTCATCCTTGGCTCCAACCATGGGTAAGCAGGGAGGAGGGGAACGAAGAACGGGAACTGCAGAGCAGCTGGCGAGGTTTGGATCCACTGCAGTGCAGAGCAGAGCACATCCCGGGCTAAGGAACATCCCTGCCTTCCCTACAAATGAGATCTGACACATCCCGCTCAAGCGTGGGGCATCCAGTGAGAGCGACAAGCTGCTCCTGTGAGCTGCGGATGGAGAGGGAGCAGCAGCTGGGATGGCATGGGGAAACAGCCGCTCCGAGCAGCAGAGGCCATGTGAGCATTAAACCAGCCCTGCTCCATACCAAGGATGGTGTGTGTGGGGGCTTCTTCCAAAGGGGAAGTCATGGTCTGGCTCCATACATTTCTGCTGCAGGCAGAGCTTTTTCTCTCCTCCCCCTCTAAAGGGAGAGCTGAATGCATCATCCCTCTCCCACTGAGGTAGCTGCATTTCGGCGATACCTGAAACAACCCTTCTGCTCTGTGACATCTGGATGAGAAAAGCCTCCTCCCACACCGTCTCCATCTGCCAGGGTGGCTGCTGTCACCTCCCAGCCCTCATTGGGACTGTAGGCAATGCCCAGGGCTCATCTACATGGGAAATTCATCCCAAGTAATCATCCTGCTGCAGCAGTGCCCCCATGCAGACAAGCCTTGAGGAACAGGAGTACTGAGAACGTTCTTGAGCAAGAAAACATTAATGTTACCATGTTCACTCTTTGCACCTCAGCAGAGCAGGAAGGGATAAGAACAGGGTCCCCTCTGCTGGCCTATGGTGAATTCATAGAATCATAGAACAGTTAGGGCTGGAAAGGACCTTAAGATCATGAAGGATTTCTTCCCCTCAAGATACTATTAACAGCAGTGGGAGGCTTAGAAAAAGTCATCTCTGTAAGCCTTCTCCCTCCAAACCCCCTGACAAAACCAGAAACCAACATCCCTATTCGCAGCCACGAGTCTGTTCCATAAATACACAGTGAAAATACCCATGAGGGGTCCTGTCACTCACTCTAGCTGAGATGTCACCTCTCAATGGGGCAAGCTCATGAGTAGGGCGTCCAAACTGGACAGCAAACAGTGCAACTTGCAAACAGATTAACTCCATGTGCCTGCTGCTAGGCTACACCAAAGAGGTGACAGCTCCACCATTTCAAATCCCCATCCTTGTGCCCATCTTTACACATTGCTGATGGGGTTCGCCACTGGGTGACCCTGCTGGTACCTCCTGGACCTCCGTGCCCAACACCAGGCTAAAGAGGTGAACTGAGTGGGTGTTGAAGTATACAGAGATAAACCTTTTCCCTCCCAGCTCCAAGCTTCCCAAGGTCTTCACTCTTCCCCAGCCTCCCTTACCTGTCTCCTGGTCACACAGCTGCTCACAGGCATCGGTGGTCCTCTGGCCACAGAGGTCTCTCACCCAGGGGGATGTAGCATTGATCTGATAGTATAGGGACAGCTTGGCTGGATTAAGCCAGTCGGAGATGTCTAAGTAGCTCCCCTCGCTCACAACGAAGCTGCTGCCTGGAAGGTGGGAAAGAAGTGTGTTAGGTGAGTGTAAGAAGCTAAAAAAATAACCCAAAACAAACAGAAAACCCACCAAACAAGAATTTTGACCCCATAGCTGAACATTAGACTCTTCAGAAGCTGCTGTGATGCCAAGATTAGCAAAATAATACCACGTTCACCAGCACTAGGACCCAAAGAACTTCATTTGACCATTCCTCTCCATATGAATGTGCCCCAGCAAACGTCTACCAGCTGGGACACTCTTCTCCCCTACCTTACAGTACCCACCATCATAAAACACTGGATTTGACTCCAAAATCTCTGCAGAAATGTGAACCAATGTGAGTAATATGATCCATAAGATTGAAGCATCTCATCCCCAGCCCATGCAGGTGGTGTTCATGAGGATGCAAGGCTCAGGATGCAAATGGGCAGTGACCATATGAGTTATTCCCACTTCATTTCCATAGTTGGGGTGAGGGAATTGACCCAACACACAACTTCATGTATGAGTGGTCTCACATCAGAGACATTCCCAAGAGCCAGAAATTAATTCCTACCAAAACTGCTCTCTCCCAAAATCACGTTTCTTTATTTTTGAAAGGCTTTTTCCCCACTAGCATCTGGGAATATGCATCACCTAATTAGCCAAATAGATTTTCAGTTCAGCCCAATCATTTCCTTATCTAACATCTGAGGCCTAGCATCGCTCGGGGGATTTTGCAGGCACAGAGGTCCTCATTAACTCTGATCTTCAATTACATTGATTATAAGACAGCCTCTATAATAGGGCCGCACAGATCAGAGGGGAGCAAAAAAACCTCTGCCATTAAGTGGTGTTTTGAAAAGTTAGCAGGGTAAAAGCCTTTCAAAACGGCAGAAGAAGCCTTCAAAGAGGAGGGGACAAGGGGAACCATCAGATAGCCCAGGAGCCCACAGACACCCTTCCAGTAAGTGTTAGGACTTGCAAACGTGGGTAAAAATTGCAACCACTATATGAAGATTCAAATCCTTCTCAGTAATTATCCAAGGATGGCAAGTCTATAGATCCAAGGCATATTTTCATGAAACCTTGAGGCTTGTCACTTAGTAAAGGACTCGGACATCATTTTGCTAAGCACCATGTAAGATCTTAGCTCAATGAAAGCCAAGACATTAAAAAAGCAGGATAAAGCCTCACAGCAGCAACCACTGTACATGAACCTGCTTGAACACAGCCTCCTAGTTTCCTTCTGAAGAGAATCACTGGTGCTTTAGCAAGTTCTTCTAGACATCATCATGCACCATACAAAGTATAAAATAAGCAGAGCCTGAAGTCAAGCATCCCAGTGAGCAACCCCATTTTCAAGCATCCCAAGATCTCAGCACCACACAAATCTGAGTTCTAATTTCACATGAATTCAAGTCTTCTACACTTACACTTTTTATACACCATAAACACATTCACAGCCACATCTCCACACTCAAAACCAATGGAGGCTGCCAAGCTATTGACTGTTCAAGCAAATGGAAATTAGACTTCCCAGATCCAGCTGCTCTGGAGACCCAGCAAGGCAGGAGTCTGTATCACGTAGGTTGCAGGATACATCTCAATCAGACACACAACACAGTAAATTACCGGGTAAACTCCATACCACCAGTGGAAAGCATTGAGACACTGAACACTGAGAATTACCTTAGAACCACATCATTTTCTCTCTAATTATCATCCTTTGCCACAAATATCTAAAGACAGCTTGAAATACTAATGCTAAACTGTTGCTGGTTTATTTTGCCAAACAGAAATGCAGCATGAACCCATTGGGAGTGTTTACTATTTACATGTACATGGCTATGCAGTAACCTGTCAATCTTCCTTTCTTTATTTTTGTAGATCCTTAATAAAGAGCTAGGCTTGGGAAGCACGTAAGCACATTTTGAGGCTCAGCTACAGACAACTCCCTCTGCACCCAAAGACTGAAGAGCTAAAGCAATAGCTCTAGATTAAATCCCTACTTAATGAACCCCACTTCTAGTTAAAATACAGCCAGCCTGAAAGCAACAGAAGCAATTCAGACAGAAGCTAGTCTTAGTGTTCACCAAGATGAAGGTGATTTGAGCTGGCAGAGCATCCTGGAGGGGATGGACAATGCAGAGGGCAGGACCCCTGGTTGGGGTGGACAACGGAGGGGTGACCATCCATCGCCACATGCTGAGGTCCTCAGCAGGAGGAAGCCCATTCACAGCCCTGCTGCCAAATCTTCATTTCCTTTGGAAACCACTATTTGTTGCTGAGTATTAAAAAGAAACCCTAACCCAACAACTGTGTATTTATGGAAGGACCTCCTAAGTCCACACCAAAATGTGACACCTGGCCAGGAGCTTGCAACTTCTCTTTCAGCAGAGGTTTGGTGTCCATGGAAAAAACACGGATTTGGGAAGCTTGAAATTATCTGCAAATTGATCAAGCTTTGCCACATTCTATAGAAAAACCTTCCAAAATATGATGAAACTAAAACTTAAGAAGAAAAAGTCCTGGTATTTTCAAGATCAATTATTTTCATTTTAACGCATTTGATTGAGGAATCATCCTCAATATTGAAAACTTAAAAAATACTAAACGAAAAAAGCAGCGAAAAAGTCTAAATCTAAAATCCCTCAATCCAAATTCTGAAGGGGCTACAAGGGTGCTGGAGAGGGACTCTTTACCATGGAGTGTAGCAATAGGACAAGGGGTGATGAGTTCAAACTGAAACAGAGGAAGTTCAGGTTAGAAATAAAGAGGAAGTTCTCTACTGTGAGGGTGCTGAGGCGCTGGCACAGTGTGCCTGAGGAAGTAGTAAATGCCCCATTCCTGGCAGTGTTCAAGGCCAGGTTGCACAGAGCCTTGGGTGACATGGTCTGCTGTGAGTTGCCCCTGCCCATGGCAGGGGGGTGGAACTGGATGATCTTCAGGTTCTTTCCAACCCAAACCTTTCCTTGATTCTAAGACCCTAAGTTCAGTGTAAAATGGAGGCTTTTCTATTTCAGTACAAGGACAAATCCTAAACCTGGGGAAATTAAAGGTTTTAGTTAATTATAAACACTTTCCTTCCTTCCTAGGAGGAGAAAGGGAATAACTTCCAGCAAGGAACCTTCTCACATCTGAAGCCAACTGCTGCAGCTCAGCTGGATAAGACTGAGAGATGTGCACAAACACACTCATCACCTTTGCTCCTACTGAAAATACAAACATACATCTCAACCCTGATCTCTTTAAAAAAACAAAAACAAAAAGAAGCCAGGAAAAGGTGTTTTAGAAATATTTTGAAAGCTAAAATTTGGAAGATTCCAAAGCTTTCTCACACAATTTTTCCTCTTTATTTTCAGAGACTCTAACCACAGAAAGCAGTTTTCAAAAGTTACCATGAAAAACATCTTGAAAAGCTCAGAAAGGGCAGGCTGAGTATCAAATCCTTTTAGAAACTACCATGAACAGGCATTTTCCAAGCTAGAGCAGTTTCAAACGTCTTTAGCTTGCTGGGAATACCAGCCAGGTTTGTTTTCATCAACATACACTCTGTCAATGGAGCAAAATCAAGAGGAGGGAGGGGGGTGATGGGGATCTCAAGGCTCTCCCACAGCCAGGGTAGACTTGGTTCCATACCACCCTCTCAAAACCCACCTCAAGGACCTCAGACCCCACCAGATGATCCCCACAACCAGCAGATCCACTCTCTGAGGACACCCAGAGACACTGTCCATCCTGCTGTCCTCTGCTGCTAACCCCATCACCTCGATGATGTCTGCCAAGACACAAGTTTTGAGCTTCCCACTCAAAAGCTCAGTGAAATCCCCCTTAAAAAGAGACATGGTCACAATGTAAAGTAACCATTAACCAAACAAGGGAATACAACACCAAAACAGCAGCTCTATACCCATAACCACCACCTCCCGGAACCCTCACTGTAGGACACATCCCTCAAGTGCTGTTGGCTTTACACCGTACAACAGCACCACTGTGCAACGGAGAGCATCAGTTCACAGCTCCACAACTGCCTCCTGGCCCCATAAGGTCTACCAGCACCTCTGGGGATTGGTTTGTTTGGGTTTGTGTACACGTGTGTTTCCCCCCCATGCCCCCTTCCTTCAACACTGATCAAAGCCAGATCAGTTAAGGCAGCATCAAAAGTTCATGTCTCTCATGCTGGGGTCTCCTCCAAAGTTCACTGGAACTGCTTAAGCCTTGACAAAAGAGGCTTGAAGTTTTTGACATTTCAAAAATCATTTTCCAGAACACACCAGGATAAAACAGCTCAGAAGAGATAGCGAACAAGGGAAAAGAACAAAGCACCCAAAAGGAAGCCAAGAGGGTTTGGATTTTCCTTTTTCTCTTTTCAAGAAAAAAGATCAAAATCTGTGGTTTTTTTTAAGACTTTCTATTTCTTCCTCCCTCTGCTCTTTTTGTCTTTGGTACATTCACTGTTTTTGGCCAACAAAACTCCTTTTCATCTAATATTAGTATTTTGTGCTGGAAAACTACGGGAGGTCATACTACAACCTGATACTAATATATCCATCCCTCTACTGTCATACAATTATAATCCTGTCACAGATATTTTCTTTAAACACTAGAGGAAGGATTACCCCCTTGCTCTGCTCTATAGGTACAAAGAAGAACTCTATTTGATTTCTTTGGAGACCTTTCTTATTTTCCTTGTTCAACTTGAAAGAATATTTCCCAAAGAGACAACTCCTCCCCTATCAGCTCTTTGCATTGATCAGCTCTCTCCTGGCCTGGTCTTACATGTCTTTCGGGCAATGCATAAGAAACAGATAGATGTTGAATGCCCAGGACATATACATTGACCTAAGGAAACTAAACCAGGCCTGGTGCAGGATTGAATCCGCAAATTAATGAGGGAGGCAATCACAGAATTCCAGCTTGGTTTGTGTTGGAAGGGACCTTAAAGCTCATTCAGTTCCAACCCCTGCCATAGGCAGGGACACCTTCCACTAGAGCAGCTTGCTCCAAGCCCTGTGTCCAACCTGGCCTTCAACACTGCCAGGGATGG
>JASSUY010033109.1:0-12325 GCA_032466535.1 Forpus xanthops
CTGAGCCTCATGCTCTGCTAGGGAGGAGGGGAAGCCGGGAGGAAGCAGAGACAGGGCACCTGACCCAAACTGACCAAGGAGGTATCCCATACCACAGCACGTCATGCCCAGGATGTAAAAACTAAGGGCAGGGACCTGGAAGAGGAGGGTTCACTGCTGGGTTGGGCTGGGTATCGGGTGATGAGTGGTTGTATTCTCTTCCCTTGCTGTTTCCTGTATCATTATTGGTGGTAGCAGCAGTGATTTGTTTTATACCTTAATTACTGGACTGTTCTTATCTCAACCCGTGGGAGTTACATTCTTTCCATTCTCCCCATCCCCCTGGGAGCTGGGGGAAGAAAGAGGGGGGAGTGAGTGAGTGAACTGCATAAGCTACTGCTGGGCTTAAACCACAACAAGCAAGAAAAGCACAAATGAGAGAACACACACTGTGCCCAGCAGGACTTACATACCAAGAACAAACGCTGCCACGTAGTTGGAGATCTGTCCCATGCCGACCAGCAAGAATAACACTGAAAACATCTCCCAGCTGGTAGAGAAGACCTGTATGAAGCTGAAGCCAGTCTGCATTGCCAGAGTTGCAAACAGCACTTTCTTCCTACCAAACCTTCCATGGACAGATTGAAGAAAGAAGAAAAGAGATTATTACACAACAGCACAAATGAAATCAGCCACAGAAAAACAAGATTACTCACATGAATTCTCAGGGAGATACAAAACATCTGCAGAAAGCAGAGATTCGGGAAGCATGACACAGGCACAACTATTCTAAATACATTAAAACAACCATTGGCCAAGAAAAAGTAATATTCCAAGAGCTGCTGCTTAAGTTGCCTTCAAGTATATGCTGGGTCACTGTTTTCTATTTACTGATAGTATGAACAGGGAATAAAATCATCATGTTCATTAGAATGAAGGAGTATGAGATGCTCCTTTTCTAAGGAGCACACAGTTCATGACTCAGAGCAACATGTTAAAACACAAAGAAGGAAAGCTTCTGAAGAAGAGGTAAACCTGAGGTGTGTAAGATGCTGTTATCAGTAGAGTGATCCCATGCTGCAATCTTCGCTCCTCTTAGTACAAAAATGAACCAATGTAAGGGACTCCAGCAGTTCTATTGATGAAGTATTAAAGAAAAAAGGAAATTAAACTAAACCCAACCCATCAAGCTGTTGTAGGACTCAGTGCCAATGTGCTGTGACAGTAACTGGATGAGCTGCACTGATGGTCTCCTTGACTGTGCCTACTGAGAAGCTGTGTCATCACATAAAGGACCTGCAGAAGGAGACTCCTGTGACTGTGAAAATGGGAAGCTCATGGCTTTTGGCACCAGAACCGCTCCTGCTTCACCTGTTGAGCAGTTACCATGTAAGACACTTGGCATCCTTGTAGCAGAGAAAGGGCCGGGAGCTCTTTTGAATGAAGCACCCAAGCCTGGCAGCAGCACCAGGAAGAACTGGTGGGAGACACTTCATAGTGAAGAGTGCAAATGCAAGAGCAGCCAGAAGGCACGGAACTCTGTCTGGGGATGGATGAAGAGCCAGTTGAGAGCTTATGGGTCAGGATTAGCAGGTACACTGGCACTGCTGTGGGTGTCCACTGCAGTCCACCTGATCAGCAAGAAGTAAAGGAGGCCAATTTCAGACAACCATGGGAAGCCTTGGGTTCAAAGGCACTGGCCATCACAGGGGGTTTGAAGGACAAGACCGAGGAAGTTTCTGCCATGCATTCATGATAACTTCCTAATGCAGATGACATAGGAGCTGACAAAAGGAGACACTGCTGGACTGCAGGCTTGCAAACAAGGGATAACTGTTTGGGGCTGTAAGGGTCGGAGGCTGCCATGGCTGCTGCCTGTGCAATGTGAAATGCAGGATCAGGAGAGGAGAAATAAGGCAGAAGGAAGGATCACTGGGAGAGCGAACACTGGCCTCATCAGGGATCTGCTTGGAAAAAAACATGCCACATTGCTCTGGAGAGAAGTCCAGGACAGCTGCTTGGCTTTCAAGGATCACTGCCTCCAAGCTCAAGGTTGGTCCAAGCTCAAGGTTGGTCCAACCTGATGAGCAGGCAACCATGCAACAGCCCTGAACGATGCTACAAGATTCGTGGCACAGGGATTGTGTTTCAAAGAAATATAAACCCTGCAAGTGAATCAGCAAAGTTAGAGGACCACGTACTGTTCTCTGACAATCAGGAAGACAGCACACAAAGTACTGCACAGCAAATCCCAGGGAAAGAATGGGGAAAACCGAGCTTTAAAAACCAAACCAGACAACTTTTGACACCACAAAAATTAATGGTTTCTTCCAATTCATTAGGGTTTGTACTGATTGACAAGAAAGCCTCGCTTTGCTGGAGTAGAGCTGAGCAGCAGACATGCTTTGAGCTTCCACACATGCAGATCATCGGATTTAGATGCTGCATTTAATGACGAAGAAAGAAGCTGTGGGTGTTTACACAGAGTTTCAAATTAGACCTCAAGAAAGGGAAAACAAGCCTCAGGAATCCCTCTGATCATTGTCCAAAGTAATTAGAAGAGAATATCCCTAATCTGATTTTTCCAGACAAAACTTATCTGCTACCCCTGTTCCTGGCATAAAACCAGTTCACTGCAGAAGTGGCTTTGCTGGAAAAATAACTAGATAAAGATAACCCCCCCAACAACCTTCGCACCATTCTGTTCTAGTTGAGGACGTGTTCCCTATACACTATACATTCCTACACATTCAGATTGAACAGTCACGGAACAAAGATGTGTTAGCAGTTGCAGACAGATACAGGAAACTTCACATACAGAATTGCTTACAAAACAGCATCAAGCAGAGCCAGCAGCTCTGGTGTATATACTTTACTTGTCTGAGAGCTGTCCCGATATGAACGATCCGAGCAGGACGCCCACAAAGAACAGGGAGGTGCTGAGGGGTCCCTTCCAGTCGTTGTCACACACGAGATTCCACTGCAGGCAGAGAGAACATGAAAGGTTTCTGGTAAACAAGACTTCCCCTCCCTTCCAAACGCCTCGGCTGAGCCTGGATGCAAAAGTGCTCTTTGGACAGAAAACCTCCACAAGAGGAATGTGTAACCTGGTGCAGAGATGCAGCTCCATGAAAGCAATGGGAAGGGATGCTGGGCTGCTATGCTTGAAAAATCTCTCTTTATTTCAGACTTCATAATCCTCAGTTATTCTTGCACTTACTCCCCAAACCATTCCAGCCTCCCACCACCTGAAGCACAGGCACCAGCCTTCCATGCACTGCTCCAATGAACCCTACAGCACCATCAATTACACATCATTACAGAAGCTCCTGCCAGAACTGTGGCTTTCTAATAACAAATTCATAGCACTCACGTAAGGGATTTACGTGCTCAATATCATCTGGATTAAAACCTGCAATTAACGCTTATAATTAACTCTGTATTTATTCCATAAAAGCTGTACTTCATTATAGATTGAAGAATGTTTGAGCAATTCTGTGATGACCAGAGGCTAATCCAGCCAGGAAGCTTCAGTAAAAAGGATCTGGCAACTTGGAACTATGCAGTGAATGATCATTATCAAATTCATATAGGCTGAAGGTTCCAGTGGTTATCACAAGCCTACACATGATGACACTTACCAGGAAACCAAATACCATGAATACAAGTCCTGCATAACCAAAAACTCACAAAGAACCATCTCTGCACCAGCTCCTGGAGCCAGTCATCTTCAAACACAGAACTAAAATCTACCTAGCCAAAACTCTAGCTCAATGATTTATAGTCATTACTAAATAAGTCATTATTTTCCAGCTGACCACCCTGTACTTGTGAGTTGGCATCACCCTGTACTTTGGGACGAGGCTGTGGCCCACTTGGCTTTCCAGACACTGATGTGCTTGTGCCCATTAACAGACATCACCTTCAGACCACTGAGGCAGAGATCTGCTTGGAAGAGTTCATGGTAGTAAAATGTTCTGCACTGTTCTGTCAAGAGCTCCTTGCATTGTCAGCTGGGAGCCTAATGGTCCTTTATACGTGGCAATGATTACCAGCTTGTTTTTCTCTCCACTCTATTAAAGCAATATTAGGAGCTGTTATGCTGAAGATCACTTGAACCAGGCACCAAAGTGAACTTCAATACCAAGTTTCCACAGAAAAACTGCCTTGGTTGCGCAATACCAGTTATTTATGGACTCTAGAGGTGCACAATGATCACAGCAAAGGGATTTTAAGGTCTGTTACCTCTTGCCCCAGTAAATGAATGTTGAGGACTTCAACTCTTTAATAACTCACCACCAAGGTCCACGCTATTGCTTGTCAGTGATGCTGGCATCAGCCTTCCAGAACTATTCCACAACCGTACCCTTCCCTCAGCTGTATGTTGCCCAAGAAGCCACTGAAGCATCGCTGATAAAAGACCAGCATCACAGTGAGTGTCCCTGTGTAGTTACTGATTGAATCCTGCTGCTGGCAGTGCTGTTTGGACACAGTATAGCATGACCCAGTGCTCTAAAATCATGTGGTTTTTTTTCATTTCTCAGTATCCTTTGAGCTGGCCTGCCAGCTCTAACAGCCTTTGCCCCCGTTAATGAGGTAAGATTAACCCCAGCAAGGTATGGGCGGCTCCAAACAGGAGAAAACCCCTTCAGCTTTGTTTCAAAGACCAGCTGCTGCTGTTGCAAAGCAGAGCTGCTGAACACTGGTACTCCATGCTCTAGGCATGGCACAGAGCATCCTCACTCCATTTTATTGCAACTTTAGAAGGGGATACCCTCTGCTGCAGTTTAAACTTATCTTCTTACTCAGACAGCTTGGGCTGTAAGCTTCTTCCTGAACAATGATCAGGCTGCATCTACCAGCAATACCTACTTATGCATCGGAGTCAAGATGCGTGGTGGGATATTCACCCCCGTAAGATTCCTGGCTGATACCTGCTGCTAGTGAGGGTGGATGGGAAGAGGGGACTAGAAGGAGACCTGAACAAGAAGTATTATGGCAAGCTCAGTTAGGATTACACTAAGCAACATCTGTAGAACCACATCAGTCTTGCTAGACTAGCATTTCCTACACCTTTCTAACATGAAACTGAACAGTAATATAATTTCCATCAAAAAAGAAAACTTCCCCGCAGTTTCCACACAAACCACAATCAAAATGCAGACTCCAAGACAAAGTATTTTGAGTTCTTTAAATTGAAAACTGCAAACAACCTTCACAGCCCACAATTACAGCATCACACTGAAACCGCAAGGCAAGTTCAGGCAGACAGGATGCCACAACTCCAGCTGGAGCCACTGCTGTACCACAGGTGAAAAATACCATTCCTCTGTGTTCTCCAGACACTTCAAAACCCGAAGGGGTAAATAGCAATTTCCTGTGCACAGGCTCTGCATCCACTGCTCTTGTAAAGCATCCCATGCCTTGAAAGGAGAGCTGGCACTTCATGAATTACTAACACTAAATCCCATAGTAGCTCTCATCCAGACATCAATGCAGCTCCCTCATCCTGCTTTCCTTTCACTGCCATTATATCACCTTGTAAGAGATGGCAAAACAAGAAATAACAGAATTCTAGCTGTTAATAACAAGATGCCACTCTACGTAAGCATAAAATTTGCCCGATATTTTTAATGCATCATAACATGGAAATTGCAAGCCTAATTACAGTGGAGTTCTCAAAACATTGCCAGGCCTTGCAATAGCATCACAGCAAACAAACAGCACATACAGACCACAAGCAAATATGCTTTGAAAGTTACAAGTAGTTGCAAGGCCACCACCAATAGGACTTCATTTGACAAAAGGGTGTTTCTCAGATGAGACAGAACTGTTCCACCGCAGAAACACTCCCACTTCCCCAACAGCATTACTACAACCCTGAACAAAGATGAACTGTGACAAATACAACTTCAAGTGCCTCACTGGGTTACACCCGTTATAGAAGGAAAAGCTCAATAGGAACAGGAATTTTTACAGCAACAATACCTGGTGTCCTCCCACTCCTTTATTTGTTTCTTTTTAAGCTGTCTTCCTCTAGCAGAGAATAACGCGCAGTTGAAAACCGAAGAGGGATGGTCCCATGTGCTAGTATTTTCTTTGTAAAGTCAACATGCTAGCAAGAGTTTTTGAAGCCAATCCAATCTCCTGTACTCTCTCCCCGACCGCTTGCTTCTCCTGCAAGTAGAGGCAGGCTCTTCAAAAACAATCTTGCAGCCTCCCAATTGAGTACTCAGGAGCTCTGATTCAGAATCTGGTCTGGTTTATACCTATATAAACATGCTCTGCTTATTCGAGAGCTATGAGTGCTATTAAACAGCCTTTCCTCTGAGAATACATTTGTGTATTTCAAATACTTAGAAGCTCTATTTGTGCCATTAAAGCGCATTATCCAAACACAAACAGAAGTCTGTATGTACAAAACATACATCCTGCTCAATTTCTCCCCTTGTTGTTGTTTTAGATTGTTACAGAGGGAAAACCTGCATAGAACAGGAAGGGAAGTGACGAATATCTTACAACTCCAGTGCAGAAACTTCACTATCCCTCATACTTCACGTTTTTGAGGGGGCTGGAGAAAAAGGACATGCCTACCACAACCCAGGGTTATTTTGGTAAAGCAAAACCATACATCCCTCTGCCTTCCAAAGGGTGAACATGGAAGCCTCTAGTTCCACAGCTGTACCACACTGCTCATTTCTGTCATTCCAGATGTCACCACTGCTGTCTCCACTTCCTTCCTGAAGGTCTGACATAACCTACTGATCCCCAGCAGGTCTGGCAGCACAGCAGGGCACTTGAATCCCTGCTGGGCAAGGAATGTAAACCTCTGGGCTCTTGGATCTGCCCAGAACCTTCTCTCCCTGTACATCCGTACAGGACAGAGCACCAGCCCTGCACCAAGCCCCTTAGCAATTCCCACCGTGTGCATCCTTCCTTTGCCAAAGCCAGGTCCTGAAGCTTGTAAGAGCGCAACAGGCATAAACCACACAGCCCTGGAGCACACCTCCTGCCCTGAACTGATTTCAAATCGATGAACATCACATCTTAGAGGATGAACAGGAGACAAAATGTGCCTGTTTATGTCACAGTATGTTAGAATTACTCCCATGTGGACTAAAGTGCTTTGACTGCTGTATCATCTAATGCCTTCTCCTTACATTGTATTTCTAGTTCACTCAAGCTCTTAACTCCATTGCTCAATTCTATTCCCAGTTATTCAGTATAGCCCCATAACAGATCAGACAGGCAGAAGTTAGCCTTTTCCCTTAATTACCTCGGGGTTCATTCCTTTTATTACCACATAGGAACTTTCATTACTCCTACATTCTTTTTTTATGGGACTTATGGAGGAGTAAGAGTACCACAGATGGTTCCTTGAGCCAAAGCAAAGCTTTTCTTATCCCCTGAGCTACAGCATATCGAGAAGTAAAAGACAGGGATTGGGAACTGGTTAAATACTGCAGACAGGCTAATAACAACCTTCTGTTGTTTGTGTGAGAAAAGGAAGTGTCTCTTCAAGCAAGGGGGAACCGAGTGTTTGAAATCTCTGAGAAGCAGAACTATGAACGAGGACTTTATCCAGAGTCATGAGAGACTCAGCAAAAAGCTTTCTTTAAAACAATTCTCCCTTCCCCCTCCCTTGGCTGCGGAAATCTGGGACAAAGGTCCTCATGATTATTCAACGAGTTGGAGATATGCAAGGAAACACAAGATTGGTCAATCATGAAAGCAGCAGCACCAAGCCCAGAAATGCAGCGAGTTTAACACCAAAAACCTGGGAGTATGTGAAAGGCCACAGCTCTTGCAAAACTCCCTCGGAGGTATTAATAAAGGGGGAAAAAGCCCAACCCAAAACTGCCCCGGTGCACGATGTCTGGGCAGACAGCCCTTACTTCCCACAGGCACGGAACATCTGCCAAAACCAGAGCTGCAGGGGAGGCACAGCAAAAGGTTAGCTCCTGTTCCTCATAGATTATAGGGCTCCTGGTCATACCCTGATAGCTCAGGATGTTCTAATTTACATCAAGGCAAAGCGCAGTGAAGAAGCTCCACAAAGTACTGGCTGAAACCATGTCTAAGCCAAGTGAAAACATTATAGCACGGGACTGGAATAAAACATGCATTTCAGCTGTGAATGGGACTGCCATGAGAAGATGCCAACTGCCTTACGCTGCCCAAAGAGCAGCTCAGCCTCACACAACTGCACTTCAGCAAGAAGCAAGGTCTAGAGATTCAGAGCAGCTCTTTAGAAAGAGGTGAGGTGATGCCTTATGGCATCACCCAAGACCCCACTGCTGTGCGTGTTTGAGGGAAGTTTCCAACAACTCCAGTGCCACCATTCCATGATTCCCTGTGGTGCCATGGCTCATCTCCCACACTCCCTTCCTCACCCCAGTCCTTCTGAGGAAAACTTCTGCGCTCTCTACTTAATGCTTATGTTCATTAAATACTCACACCCATCACTATCCAAACACCCCATTTTGCAAAGCAAGGAACAACAACAAGTTATAGTTCCAGCTCTGTAAAACTTGTCCACAGGCACAAACAGGCAACGGGACTGTACAAATGGTTTATAGGCCTTTTGAAACAAACCAACCCCAACAAACTATTCTTGCTTGGAAATCCAAGTATTCCTCAAAATCTCTTTCCTTGCGCTTTAAGTCAATCAGCACCTGTGGATCCCTTCAGCTTTCACATAAAGCAAGCAGGACCATTGGCACAGCTTCAACTTTGTTGCTTGCCCTGACCACAGGCTTGGCTCATGGGGTGAATACAAGCAGAGGAGAACATGACCTGCCCCTGTAGGTGAATGGGGACATCAAAGCAGCGGGCACGATCAAAGTAGAGGCATCGCGGGGCGAAGAGCTAAAGTTCAGTATCCTTTTAGACACAGCATCACACCAGGGCTTCCTGACTGCTGCACCGTGCACAACAAAACCAAATCCTTTTGATCTCCCGAACCCAATGAGACCTCTTGGAATCACGAGTCGGGCACAGCCGCTATCCCTGCACCGAACCCTGCCCCAAGCCACTATACAGGTACCAGATGAAGCCCATTCAGCAGCAGCCGCACATGCACTAAATGCGCTGCGCTTAGAGGCTACTTCTAAAAGGGAAAGCGAACAGATCCGGCACCAGAATAACCCCGCGCTTCCCCCGCAGCCCCGGTCCTGCGCCCCGCGCACCTCGGTGACGATGGTGGAGCGGTAGACGTCGCGGCTGTACTCCCAGCCGTCCCGGCACGGCTCCTGCTCCAACGACTCCAGCTCCACGTCGGAGCCGGGCCGCAGCCCCAGCGCAGACAAGTTGGTGAGCAGGGCCAGGCGGTAGCGGCGGCAGCGGCTCGGCACCGCCTGCCCGCCCCGCAGCTCCAGCGGGATGCTGGCGTTCAGCCACTCCGCGCTCAGGTTGGCCCCGCCGGGCACGACGCACCGGTGCTCGGGGGTGCCGGCCAGGAACACGGCCGACATCCCATTGAAGCCATTGGGAATGGTACTGGCGCTGAGCAGGAAGAAGATGAGCCGCTGGAAGCGGCCCCACTCGCCCAGGAAGGCGGTGGCCGCATCGTAGTCATGCATGGCACAACGCGGTCCCTCCGCCGCTCTGCGCGCCCGCGGATACCCCCGCGCCGGGCTCCGCCCCGGATCGGCCCCGCGGGGCGGAGCGTTCCGCTGGTGCTGGGGGGGGCAATGACGGCCGCGGAGGTCCCCGGTGACCCCGCGGTTCCTCATGGAGGGGTTGCGGTGCTGAGAACGTTGCACAGATTTATTGCCGGCGGCTCTGGGACCCGCGGCCCTTACCGGAAAGTCCGCACCGTGCGCGGCCCCGCGGTGCTGCGGGCGGTGGGAGATGAGCGCCCGGGGGCACGGGGAGCAGCGGCATCGGACACAGCGCTGTAAACCCGGCGTTATCCGCGCCCGGGGTTGTTTCCCAGCCGGGTTACACTGCAAACAACGTCAGCGGCGGCTGCGGCAGCGCCGGCCTCGGGAGAGGAGGTTTTTGTGTTCCGGTTCCCGATCTGTTAACGGTTACGGCTCTGCACGTGGCTCTGGGCTTTGCCTGGGCTCGGAGACGTCTCAGACACGAGACAACACTGTCATCCTCTGAAATAACTCAAGGGGTGCTCAGACACGCGTGGGTGCTCCAAATACACACTGCTCCTGAATTACTTGGAAGATGCTGCTCCTTGGAGCAGTGTCATTCCTCACGGTCCCTGCTTGGGAATGGGGCAGTTTGGGTGTACAGGGCTGAGGATGAGGGCAGGCCGGGAAGCATCTCTCCAGCAGAGATGATGCAAGGTTGTGTGTGTATGTGGAAGGTGGAGGAGCAGACCGAGGAGCAATGGCTGCCGCAATGCCTGGGGAGCAGAAGCAGATGGCAGCATTTAACCGAGCCATAGAGGGATCTGCTGCTGCTTGGGATAAGGGATGGAGGGCCCACATCATGCAGTAAATGGGGAAGGTTTGGATACTGACTGCTTGGAGAGAGGCCGGAAGTGGCAGATGCTCACCTGTGCAGGGCACTGATGAGGCTGCACCTCGAATCTCGGGTTCATCTCTGGGCCCCTCACTGCAAGAGAGACATTGAGGTGCTGGAGTGGGCCCAGAGAAGGGCAGTGAAGCTGGTGCAGGGCCTGGAGCACAGTGTGATGGGGAACGGCTGAGGGACCTGGGGGGTTCAGATGGAGAAGAGAAGGCTCAGGGGGGACCTGAGCACTGCCTACAACTGCTGAGAGGAGGATGGAGCCAGGAGGGGGCTGAGCTCTGCTCCCAAGGAACAAGGGATGGGACAAGAGGGAACGGCCTCAAGCTGCACCAGGGCAGGGTTAGATGGAGCTGAGGAACAATTCCTTCCCCAAAGGATGCTCAGGCATTGGAACTGCCCAGGGCAGGGCTGGAGTCGCTGTACCTACAAGTGTTCACACACTATGGAGATGAAGCCTCAGTGCCATGGGTTAGTGCTGGGGAATGGTTGGACTGGATGAAATTAAAGGTCTTTTCCAGCCCAGCCGATTCAGCCCAGAGCTGAAGCTGGCTCCAGTGATAAATGCAGGGCAGGGGCTGATTGGAGTGATCAGGGCCTTGCAGGCAGCAGCTATCAGCCTGCCCTGCCCTGAGGCTGTGCAAGAACCACCTAACACCAGGCAACAAATGCCTGTTCCTCTAGGACATAAGGAATTGGGACGGTATTGTCTTAAGCATTAATGCTAATGCAATCTTAATAATTATTCAGTCATCAGTAAGAGTTTACAGGGGAATAATTTGCAGTGCTCCTGAGAGACTGTGG
Organism: Forpus xanthops; assembly: GCA_032466535.1. NCBI lineage: Eukaryota > Metazoa > Chordata > Aves > Psittaciformes > Psittacidae > Forpus > Forpus xanthops. The sequence continues at coordinate 11,269 of JASSUY010033109.1, forward strand.
TTGGACTGCACATCTAGGGTACCAAAAGAAAGCAGTAGATGTGGAGGGCATGCTCAGGCTAATCTGGTTTGCAGATGAACCTTTAATGTCCCTAAAGTTTCATGTGCTCAAAAGGAAAACACGGTGAGGTTTTCTCTTATGTTGTGAATCTACATGAATTAGTAGTTCTGTTAACACCTCCTGCTCCAGCCAGCTCTGCCACAGCACCTCTAGCTGCTGCAGATCATCATTTCAGACCCAGGGGGGTGATGCAACCTCAGGGATGCTTCGACCCAGGCATGGAGAGTGTGGAAAACCACATGGAATTAGCATCCAGGAGCTGGCTCAGGCAGGTGCAGTGCAAATTCACTGTGAGGAAGGGCTGGGCCTGGTTCTCCCCAGTGACCCCTCTGAAAGCAGTCGGTGCATTTCACTGCAGCCTCCTAAACCATGCCTTGGCTGTTAGATGAAGAGCAGTGTGCGGGAAGTGAGGTGGGAGGGATTCCTGTAAAGTGAAATCAGATGCTGAGAAGGAGCAGCTCTATCACAGGGGGAGATGGAGAGGACCTTGAAGAGCTGAGAAGGCTCCTGTTGTGCAAGTGTCTTGTTCTTGTGCAAACACATTCTCTAACATGGCCCAAAACAGACAGGCAGGGGCCGGAGGAGGAGGCAGCACTGATGGGATGATGTACTGCTGCAAGCTGCCCAGCAATGGAGGAGCAGCCCCATGCTGTGTGTGTGCAGGCACATCACCTCACCCTGTGTGACACTGCCACCCGGCACGGCCATCACCGAGGCTCCTGGGCTGCTCCAGGATAGGCTGCTTTCTCCTCTGCCTTGATGGAACTCGTGTGCTGCCTTCCCAGCAGCCATCTCAGGAGCTGGGAAATAAGAGAACACGTGATAATTTTTGGATTTATAATTGTGTTGGTTGTGTAGCACTGGGATCAGGCGGAAGCTTATTGATAGGGCAAAGGAAAATCATAGAATCCAAACCTGGTTTGGGTTGAAGGGACCTTAAAGCTCCTCCAGCTCCAACCCTGCCACGGGCAGGGACACCTTCCATAGAGCAGCTTGC